>RJWM01010173.1:0-64832 GCA_004363535.1 Dasyprocta punctata
AAACAAACCGTGAGTGGTGGCACATGCCTTTAGTCCCAGCACTCGGGATGCTGAGGTAGGTGTAGCGCTGTGAGTTCGAGGCCAATATGATCAAGGCTGGCCTGAACTACACAGTGCGACTCTGCCTCAAAAAAACTAGGGCTGGGAATTTGGCTCAGTGGCTTAAGCAACTGCTTGGCAGGCGCAAGGTTGTGAGTTTGATCCCTGGTACTGACCAAAAAAAAAAAAAAAAAAAAAAAAATTTTGTTAAAAGTTTTCTGTAATATAATTTACATACTATAAAATTCATCCACTTGGGGCCGGGGGTAGAGCTCAATGGCAGTGCATATCCAGCAAGTGCAAGGTCCTGAGTTTGATTCCCAATACCAAAAATATATATATATATATATTTTTTTTTCATCACATTAAAATACAATTCAAAATGTATTTTCACATTTTAGAACACTTTCATCAACCCTAAAAGAATTAGCAGTCATTCCCCATTTTCCAAATACTGCAGCCCTAAGAAACTCCTAATCTAATTTCTGCCTCTCTAGATTTGCCTATTCTTTACACTTCATATAAACGGAGATATACTGTAGGTAGTCTTTTGTGACTGGCTTCTTTCATTTTGCATAAGGTTTTCAAAATTCATACACATCACTATATATCAGTACTCATTCCTTTTTACTGTGAAATAATACCCCACATTTAATTATCCATTCATCAACAGATGGACAGGTGAGTTGCTTCCACTGTTTGGTTATTATGAATACGGCTGCTAGGGACATTCGTGCACAGGTGGTGTAGTCATGTTTTCAGCCATCCTGTGTATCCACCTACTGAGGAACTACTGAGTCATGTGGTGACTATGCTTATCCTTCAGAGGCCCTGTCAAACTGTGCAGGATGGCAGCGCCATTGGACACTCCTATCAGCAGGGTGTGAGGATTCTGACCTCCCTGCATCATTGCTAATTCCTGTTATCATTTTTTAAAATTATGGCCACACTAGTAGTTGTAAATAGTAACTCATCTGGCTTTGATTTCAATTTCCCTAATGGCTAAAAATGTTTAATATCTTTTCATGAGTTTATTGGCCATCTATGCATTTTCTTTTTAAAAAATCCATTTTGAAAACAAAGAATTTTTGGCAAATAAATAAGGATAATAACTGCAATGGAGAGAAACACATTAGGTATGTTTAAACAAGCCACGGTGGCGAGTGCCTGTAGTCTAAGCTTATAACACTACAAAAAAGGGAATGTTGGTGGATGTTGGTGAACTGACCCATTATTTTGAAAACTGGTTAATAAAAGGAAAGATTCAAAATTTAACCTGCTTTTTTCATATGAACTCTCTAGGTAAGCAAACAGTGAGAGAAAAGTCTTTATAGGAGCATTTGAGCTAATAAGTAAAGCAATGACAGATTATTAACCACTTTTGCAATCTCTAAAGATTTAATAGATCTAGGCACTGACCTCTAGCAGCTGCAAACATCACAAAAGGAGACAAGCAGACATTATATGATTGCTAATGAAAATATGCACTGCTCCCTGTAAAGCAGCCTTTCAAAAACAAACAAAATCAAAACTGAATCTGATCAAAATCATTGTCTACAGATCCAAATATTGTACATATTTGCAGGAAATAGTGAAACAGAAAAAAATATAGTAAACTATGCCATAGGAGTATGATAAGTTAAATGCAGATTATAGAAAATTTAACAGCACGAAAGTCCCAGTTCTTGTTGAAGGGAATTGGTTCTTCATCAAACAAATTTTAAGACAAAAAAAAAAAAAAAAAAATAGAAGAAAGAGAGAAAAAGTAACTTACAGTTTAATGCTATTGTGGTTGTGTTTTCTTTTTTTTTTTTTTTTTTTTTTTGCAGTACCGGAGATTGAACTCACAACCTCGTGCCTGCCAGGACAGGCGCTTAAGGCACTGAGCCAAACTCCCGGCCCGGGTTTTTTTGAGGCAGGGTCGCACTATGTAGCTGAGGCCAGCCTTGTGCTCGCGTTGTAGCCCAAGCCGGCCTCGAACCCACAACGCTCCGCCTACCTCAGCCTCCCAAGTGCTGGGATTAAAGGCGTGCGCCACCACGCCCGGCTAATGTGGTTGTGTTTTCAAAAAGAGTACTTAGTAGGATATGGTAGCACATGCCTGTTGCTGGGAAACTGAGGCAGGAGGATTACAAGTTTGCACCCAGTCAGAAAAATTTAGCAGCTTAGCAAGACCCTGTCTCAAAATAAAATATTTAAAAAAGAACAACAGATGTAACTCAGTGTGAAGGCCCTGAGTTCAATTCCAAGTGGGGAAAAAAACCCACAGCACTTTTTTCTGTTTTATTTTGTTTTGTTTCTCAGACAGGGTCTCATTATGTAAACCAGGCTGGCCTTGAACTCATGATGATCCTCCTGCATAGGCCTCCCCAGTGCTAGGACTGCAGGCGTGTATCATCATGCCCACGGGTCTTATCTTTTAGATACATATTGAAATACTAATGGGTAAAATAAGATGCTCACTTCAGAATACTACGGGAAAGCTGGGCATGGTGACACATGTCTATAATCCCAGCACTTGGGAGGCAGAGGCAGGAGGACTGACTGCTATAAGTTCAAGGCCAGCTTGGGCTACACAGTGAGCTCAAAACCAGCCTGCATTATAAAGCAAGAGCCTGTCTCAAAAAACCAAAAAATATGTATAATAATAATAATGGAAGGGTATGGGAAAGAGAGAAACGGGAAGTACAGATGAAGCAAGCCTGGCTCTGAGTTGGTAATTGATGAAGTTTGCATAGATACACAGGCATTATTATATAACTCCATCTATTTTTTTTTTGTTTTGCAATTTTCCATAATAAAAATGTTTTAGCAAAGGTTTGTCCAAAATAAAATAGGGTATATATTGAGAAAATGTGAGAGCCCAATTCCCAGTCATAATCAAGAAGAAACTGGATGGCTCTCTACTATATTTCTTGTAACATAAATGACATAAAAGGATTACTTCTTCCAATGCTAGGAATCTATTAAAACCAGCAGAGCTGGGCATGGTGGCACATGCCTGTTATCCCAGCACTCAGGAGGCTGAGGCAGGAGAATCGTTTCCAGTTCAAGACCAGCCTGGACTACAAAGTGAGCTCAAAACCAGCCTGCATTATAAAGCAAGAGCCTGTCTCAAAAAACCAAAAAATATAGTCGCTTGGCTTGGTGGTGAATCGTTTCCAGCCTGAACTGCATAATGAGACCCTGTCTCAAAAATAAATAAATAAAAAAAATAAAAATAGGCCTACCTAAACCACTTCAATACACCACCTAATTTCACTAACAAAAACTTTTTCTTGAGATTCTCAGAACTACACATAACTAGGCATGGTGGCATTTTGAGAGGCTGAGGTGAAGGACATCACAAGTTCAAGCCCAGCCTGAGTAACTTAGTGACTTAGTGAGACCCTGTCTCAAAATATAAAATTAAAAGGGCCAGGAATTTGGTTCAATGGCTTAAGCACCTGTCTGGCAGGCGCACAGTTGTGAGTTTGATCCCCAGTACCACAAGAAAACAAAAAACAAAAACAAAAACAAACAAACAAACAATATATATATATACATATATAAAATTTTAAAAAGGCTTGGCATGTAGCTCAGTATGAAGGTTCTGGGTTCAATCCTCAGCACTGCAAACAAACAAACAAACTTTAAACAACTATTATGAATCCAGTTTTCTCAGAAATAAATATATTTGATTAAATTACCCCTAAGGCATGCCCCAATAAGAGAAAAAATAAAAATTGACCAAGGGAGAAAACAAATGCATTTAACTTTTTTTTCTAGTACTAGCAATTAATCCCAGCACCTCTTCACGGCACTGCATCCCCAACCGGTCACTCCACCTTTTCTTTCTGAGACAGGATCTTGCTAAATTGCTGAATTGCCCAGGTTGGGCTCAAGATTCATCATAGTAAAAATTATTTTTTAAAGTGCCAAATGCAATTCTCCTCTAAAGTGTAATTACTGTTAATATCAATAATATCTTTATCATCAAATAATACACTTGCAAGACAAGGCTATTGTACACTTTCACAGTTGATGACTAACATCTGTTCCCTCAAAATACATGCATAAATACACTGTACAATCGAGCAGATAGTCTACAGTTACAGTTATGGGGAGGGGGATCTTACTATGTTATGATTACCAAAAAGCTTTTGTATGATAGGGCAGAGGAAGAACACAAATAAACTAAGCAGAAATAAAAGAGTATGTCAGTTCACATCATGAGTACAAACAAGTCACTGGATTATTTTCTAGAAAAAGGAAGACTATGTGCAGAATATAGTACATGAATTCAGTGGCTGGGAGATGAGGCAAGAGAAATAACAGCTATAATACATTATCAACTACAGCATATAAATTTAACTCAATTCTTTAGTTTCATTATTACAGTACTTAATAATGTTAACATTTTACATACTCCTTAATGTACTCAAATTTTTTGCTGTTTTTGCATTCTGAACTAAGTTTAAAATTTTGCACTAGTTTTACAGAACTGCTTAACAAAATCTCCTGTTGGTAAATGTAAAAGTTCCAAACATTGATGAGAATGTGAGGCAATAGGGCCGGACGTGATACCTCAGGTCTCTAACCCCAGCACTCTGGAAGTCTGAGTCCAGTTGGGGCAATTTGGTAACGTAGTGAGACCGTGTCTCTAAATTAAGAGGAGGGGATGTAGCTCAGTGGAAAGGCCCTAGGTTCAATTCCCAATAAAAAAAAAAAAAGTAAAGCAACAGGAATTCCCAAACATTCCTGGTAGGAATATAAATTGATAAAAAAATATTAGCAATAATTTGGGATTATCTGGTTACATTTAAAAAGCACTGTGCTAATTTTTCATAACTGTTGTGACATGTCATTACAAATTTTGTGACTTAAAATAACAGATGTTTATTCTTGTTCAGTACTGGAGGCCAGAAAACCAAAATCAGTATCCTGGGGCTGAAATTCAGGTGCTGGCAGAGCTCCACTCCCTCCAGAGGCTCTAAGAGAAAACCCACCGCTTGCCTCTTCCAGCTGCTGCCAGCATTCCTAGGCTGTCTGCACCACTTCAATCTCTACCTCTCTGGTCACACGGCCTTCTTCTCTTCCCTGCGTCATCTCCCTCTGCCTCTCTCTTGTAAGGGCAGCACTCATGATTGCAGGCAGAGGCCACCACATCTGCAAAGACTCTTTTTGCACACAAGGTAACATTTATAGGTCAAGGGATTAGGATCTGTTTTTGGTTGTGTGGTTGGTTGGTTTTCTCCTGGGAATTGAACCCAGGGCCTTTACACTGAACTATATCCCCATCCCGTTTTACGTTTTATTTTTTATTTTGAGATAGAGTCTTGCTAAATCGCTAAATTGTCCAGGTTGGGCTCAAACTTGCAATTTCCTCTCCCTGCCTTCCAGAATGTTGGGCTTACAGGGGAGCACCACCAAGCCAAGCGACTACAGAAACTCTTACCTGTGAGCAGCAGGTGACAAGTACAAGAATACTGACAGCCTTTCTGTTTATAAAATGAGAAAACTAAAACCCAAATATCCACCAATGGAGAACTGTGATATAGTCATATAGTGCAAAGTTATGCAACACTGAAATAACTAGGTGTAACCACACACATCAACATGGAAGAATCATGTAACACATGTGAAGCCAGCAAAAAACATATACGGCACATGACAATTACTTAATAGTCTTAAGGGTCAGGGATACAGTTCAGTAGCATAAGAGCCCGCCTGGCAAGCACGAAGTCCTGAACTCAATTCCCAGTACCAAAAACAAAACAAAAACAAACAAACAGTCTTAAAACACATAAAACCAACCCCTATATTGTTTTGGGTTATGTGCATAATTTGGTAAAACAATAAGGAAAAGGCAAAAAGCTAAATTCAGAGGGCTGGGAATGTTGCTCAGCAGCACAACACCTGTGTGGCAAACATGAGGTTCTGAGTTCAATTCCCAGTACCAAAAGAAAGAAAAGAAAAGAAAATTCACCATAGTGCTTTCCCATGTAGGGAGAGGGCTGAATTGCAGAGCACATGGAGGATTTTAAAGGTACTGGTGAGGGGCTAGGGCTGTAGCTCAGTGGTAAGTGCTAACCTAGCTTGCATGAAGACTTGGTTTTGAGACCCAGAAACACAAAAAAGAAAAAAGATATTGATGAAGTTCTATTTCTATTTTTTTTTTTTTTTTTTTTTTTGGCGGCACCAGGGATTGAACTCATAACCTTGCACCTGCCAGGGCAGGTGCTTAAGCTACTGAGCCAAACTCCCAGCCCTGGTTTTTTGAGTCAGGGTCGCACTATGTAGCTCAGGCCGGCCTTGCGCTCGCATTGTAACCCAACCTGGCCTCGAACTCACAACGCTCCTCCTACCTCAGCCTCCCAAGTGCTGGGGTTAAAGGCGTGTGCCACCACGCCCGGCTTGAAGTTCTATTTCCTAACTGGGTGGTAGGATCACAGAAAAACAAAATTTGAAAAAAATAATTCTGAAAGGACTACTGTTATGGTTTATATCTAGATGTCCCATGGATACATAGGTACATTCAAGATACATGCCATCTACAGATATACACACACTATGTATATGCATATAACACATACATACACATGCTATTTATACATACTTTTTAAAGTATTTTAGGCTTTATAATATTTTTATTGATACAGAATATGTTTGCAATACATAATTACATTTCTTTTGGGGAACTGGTATATTTGTATACACACACATGTAAATATGTATACAGTATATATAATCATCTTGATTATTTTTGATCCCCTTCCCTTCTCCTTCCTCCCTCCCCAATGCCTTTCCCCATCTCCAAAATGCCTACCTCCCTGTTTCCTGCATCTCTTCTCCTTTATCTTACTCTTTATATTTTGGATTTCTCACATAAGAGAAACCATATGATATTAACTTTCTGGACCTGACTTATTTTGCTTAACACTATGGTCACAAGATTCATCCATTTTCCTGGGCTTCACCCCAAGATCCTGATTCAGAAGATCTAGAATGGAAGGGAGGCTAAGAATCCCTTTGGTACCAGGGATCAAACTCATGTCAGACAAGTGCTTGTGCCACTGAACTAAATTCCCAGCCCCCCATCCATTTTCCTACAAATGATTAGAATTTATCTTTCTCTATGGCTGAATAACACTCCATTACATTTTCTTTACTCATTTGTCTATTGATGGGCATCTAGGCTGTTTCCACAGTTCAGCTACTGTTCACACCCAATAAAAACTATTGTTTTAAGTCCCACTGACTATTCCAGTCCTGAAAAGCAGATCTAGATCACTGTTCTCAGTGCTAACAAGTACCTCGGGTTTCTCTAGAGATGTAGCTGTATCACTGTATAATAAGAATATTCTCAATATAAGGTGTGAAGAGTCCAAGTGCTTCACACTTTTAGCAACAGAATAGGCTGATGCACAAGCTAAACTTGAGGTGTTGCTGTAATCAGCTCTGCCTCTGGAAGAAGTCGCTGGTTGTCTGGAGGAAACTAAAGCCTAGAACAGAGAGAGGCAGTGAGGAGACAAGGAGACATCTGACAAGGCTTATAGATGTCTTTGGTTGTCACAATACAGAGGTGCTGTTGGCATCTACTGTGTAGTGACCAGTGATGTTGTTTAACATCCTACAATGCACAGGAGAGCCCCAGACAAAGAATCATCCAGCCCAAACTCTCAACAGTGCCAAGGCTGAAACCCTCGGCTTTTCATGACCACTTGATGGAGTGCAGGCAATAATGCCATCTAGCACTGAGGATGACAATGCAACCTCTCACAAGAGGTATACAGGAAGTTTCAGTTTGCAAAATGTGCCAGTCTTCAGAATTGTGCCAGGACAGAGTCTAACGATATGCTAAATAGGAATGTAAGCTTTACAGATAATTATTTGATACCACAAGATTCTGATAGACTGTGAGCGCTCTAAGGGTGAGGTCTTGGATCTATTCATCATCTGCTTTAAAAGCTCAGGAGATTTTGAATTGCTTCTCCTGAAATAAGGCCCAATGCACAACACGGGGCATGTGGCAAGTACTCAACAGCACTAGCTAACATTATTTCCAAAAAAAAAAACTTACTCCAAATTATTTCCAATATAGATTATAATATGTCTATTTTGCTTGTGAATGCATGCCAAGCACCAGAAAACTATACAATAAGTGCCAATATTCAGTAAGTGCTGAATGAGTAAATGACTAAAAATGCTACCCAACAGTGTACGGACCTTTCCCCTGAAATAAGACAAAACAACAGAAAGCCACAGACACTACGCAGCACCGCTTCCAACTGCACTCCGAGATCAGCACTTCTCCCTGTGCCCTGACCTCTGCCTCTCCTCTTCCTCACTCAGGCTGTCGGCTTCTGACCTGAATAAGCAAACTGAAATCAGTATCGCCCACAGTTTGACTGTCAGAGCAGAGATACTAATTCTACACCTGTGGCCTGTAACTGTTTGGCTATATTAGGTGAGAACATGAATGTGCGCCCAGTGACTCCTCAATAAAAGTCACTGATGACCATGGCTGACCACTAAGGACCTCTAAGAAACATGAGAAACGCTGCCGCTTCTTACTATTGGATCTTGCCCTTCTCATCAATTGCTGCTCACAGCTGTGCTTAATTAAAACTGCCTGGAAACCTCGTCTATCACTTTACTGGTTATTTCTTCTAAATCAAAAGACTCCACTTTAGAATTCAATCCATCTGTCTCCCTCAGTCTGCAAAGAACAAATGTTAACAAGTAACCAACTGGCTAAAATTAAATGTACCTTTCTAGCTAAGATTTAAGATGTTGGGAGCAGGAAGCAAGAAGTCAAAGGATAAACCATTAAAGCAACATACTGTGTTCCTCAGACATTCAACTCCCATCTGGGCAGAACTGGGACAGATCCACAAACTCCTGATGAAACCCACACAAGGCAAACACTGCTCACCAGAATAACGTATCAGCCCCAAAGATTTGTTCTTCCATTTTCCTCTCCTTTGGACACCACAAAGCTTATACTGGGTCATAATCTATAGCTTCACTTTGCACAATCTGAAATGTAGAGGATTCATTTCCAAACTAGTGATCCCTCCCATGATCAGAAAAACAGTTTTTTGCCAAAAAGTCCAGTTTTTATGGCCTTTATCTGGAACCTGTAATATCACACTTCCAAGAGTATCGTCAAGTATTAAAGTAAAATACATAAAATTCTTCTTAATGCTTTTAGTCTTACCCTGAGTTGTAAAGTATCTGCCTAGAAATAACATAGGATGAAAAACGAAATTCTATAACACTGAAAAATAGTACATTATGGATTTCAAGCAAGAAGTTGTTTCTATAAGATACGCTTAAATTTTTGTTGTCAAAGCCACACATGCCAAGTTATATCACACTATATCTATGTTCTGAATTGTCGCAAAATATCTAAAGTTCAATTTCTCTTTCCAGTATGATTTGTCATCAAAGCAAATTAAGGGATAACAGAGTGAAGCATAAACCACACCCAAAATGTTCACATCTTAGAAAGTTATTTCTAAATCTAGGCATGATGGTACATGACTAATCCCAACACTCTGCAAAGCTGAGAGGTAGAAAGATCACAAATTCAAGCCCAGCTTGGATAACTCAGTGACTTAGTGAGACTCTGCTTTAGACTAAAAAATATAAAAAAGGGCTGGGGATATAGTTCAGTAAGAAGGCCCTCAATCCCCAGGACCACCCCCTCCAAAAAAAGTTATTTCTAAAACATTGTCATTTACCACATTGGTGTATATTTAATTTACCACACTTTATAATACCAAGGGGTTACTAATAAATGAAGTGTGAAATTCCTTTTTTTTAATTTATGTAACTACAATTTCCAAATTTCACAAAAACACCTATGATCAAAGACAAAAATCACCTCTACAGACATGTCAAATCTTTTTCTCATTATTGCACTGGAAATTTGCTATATGAATATAACAAAAAATAAATTTCCAACAACTAAGACTTAAAGTATCTGTGTGACCTAAATGTGTTGTTAAAGAGTTTGACTTTTATCCTTGATGTTCCAGAGCACATGGGTAACTGGTAATGGTGACATTCTTTCAAAACTACACTTCAAATTCTTTCACAAAAATATGACTGAATTTTATTTCAACTAAACAACATTTCTCAAATTCAAAGTCTTTTGTTTTATTGGAGACTGTCTTGATATATGCAGCTCAGGCTGGCCTTGAACTGTCTACGTAACCCAGCCTGGCCTTGAACTTGCCATCTTCCTGCCTCAGTTTCCCCAGTGCTGGATTATGGGTGCAAACTACCATGCCCAGCTATGACAGGGCTTTGATGTAGAAAGTACTAACAAGCATTCTGCAGAGTCAAAAACATTTGACATTAGGCAGTACAAAGATACCAAACATTGCGCTAGAGGAAATCAAATGGAATCAAATTAAAATATCAACCACAAGAAGAAAGGTTAAATAATCTGTGAGGAAATTTAAAAATAAGTTCAGTGCCAGGCATGGTGGCACATGCCTGTAAACCCAGCACCTGGGAGGCTGAGGCAGGAGGACTGCCACAAGTTTGAGGTCAGCCTGAACTACACAGTGAGATTCTGTCTCAATCATAATAATAATTTCAGAGATCCTGTCTCAAAACAAACAGTATCAACAAAAAAAGAGAGATTGAGATTGGGGATACAGCTCAACAGTAGAGTGCTTCAGGCCATGGTATACATGAATAAGTTCTAAGATATACTGAATGAAAGAAAAACAAGTTGCAAAAATATGTGCATAAAAAATTGATGATTTTAAAAAAAAAAGCCAGGTGTGGTGGTGCATGCCTGTAATCCCAGTACTTGGGAGGCTGAGGCAGGAGGATCGAGACCAGCCTGGCCTACAAAGTGAGTTCAAGGCCAGCCTGAACTGCATAGTGAGTCCCTGTCTCAAAAAAACAGGGCCAGAGATTTAGCTCAGTGGCCTAAGCACCTGCCTGGAAGCTGTGAGGTTGAGAGTTTGATCCCCAGTACAAACAAACAAACAAACAAACAAAAAAATACTACTTGCCAGGGATATAGCTCAGCAGCGTAAGTGCTTGCCTGGCAAGTGCAAGGTCCTGAGTTCAATCCCTGCTACAAAAACCAAAAACAAAAACAAAAATAGCCGGGCATGATGGCGCACGCCTTTAATCCCAGCACTCGGGAGGCTGAGGTAGGTGGAGCGTTGTGAGTTCGAGGCCGGCTTGGGCTACAACGCAAGCATAAGGCCGGCCTGAGCTACATAGTGCAACCCTGCCTCAAAAAAACCAGGGCTAGGAGTTTGGCTCAGTGACTTAAGTGCCTGTCTGACAGGCGTGAGGTTGTGAGTTCAATCTCCAGTGCCACAAAAAACAAAACAAAACAAAACACAAAACAATGCTACTCATCTTCCATAGGTAGCATCTTCTGGCTTTGTGATTAACCAAGCTAAGCACTGGAATGAACATGCTGGAGAAGGTCACCTGGCAGAAGGGCAATGGAATAGGACTGAAGGTGACTCCAAACTCTCTCTCCACAGTGCCTCTTAGGCAAGTTTTACAGATCACTTAACAATTTTCAGTAACACGTGCTTATTTCCATTGACTTAGAACTATCACTATTATGAAATTTTAAAAGTTTTTTCTTTTCTTCCTTTCCTTTTTCAATTTTTACTTTTTATTAGTATATCCTCACAGTATATAAAAATCACATTCCTTATGGGGACGTGGTACCTGTGCAAAACACCTAACACATCTCGATTCTTTTTTATCTTCTTTCCCTCTTCTCCCTCCCACCTCCCTCATCTCTTGGATCCTTCCCATTTGCAAAACATCTATTTCCTCGTTTTCTATCATCTGTCTTTTATTTTGCTCTTTATTTATATTTTGGGTTTCTCATATAAGAGAAACCAAGCAATATTTAAGCTTATGTGTCTGATGTATTTCACTTAACATTACGGTCTTGATGTGAATCCATTTTCTTACAAATGACTCAAATTTATCCTTCTTTATGGCAGAGTAGTACTCCATGGTGTATATGTACATTTTATTTACCCATTTATCTGGTGATGGACATATCAGCAGCCTCCAAGATTTAGTTATTGTGAATTATGCTGTTATAAACAGGTATGCATATATCAGTGTAATATAATATCTTTAACTCTTTGGGGAAAACACCTAGAAAGGAAATAGTTGGGTCAGGTGGAATTTCTATTTCTAGTTTTTGAGGAATCTCCAAAGTGATTTTCACAGAGGTTGTACTAGTTCACCTTCTCGCTAACAATGTAGAAGGGTTCCCTTTTCCCCTGCATCCTCACTACCATTTGTTATTATTTCATTTCCTGACAATAGCCATTCTTTCTGGAGTAAAATGGAATCTCACTGTTGTTCTAATTTGCCTTTCTCTAATGGTCAGGTATGTTGAAGGTTTATTCACTTACTTATGGACCATTTAAGATTCCTCTGAGCAATGTCTATTCACTTTGCTTGCCCATTTTTTGATTAGATCTTTTATTTGAGGGGGGCTCTAATGTTTCACTGTATATTTCAGATATTAGTCCTTTGTCTGAGGTCTAGCTGGCAAAAGTTTTTTTTCCCATTCTGTAGGTTGTCGCTTCACCCCGTTGGTTGAGGAAACTTCTAAAATGCTGACTCCAACCATTTCCAGCTCATAATGCCTTTAAAGAGAAAAACCAAAAACCAGCACAGAATTATCCTTAATTGTCCTGTTCTAGTGAAAGAACTAAAGCCGAAAGCCAAAAGAACTGCAGGGGTGGTAAAATGGATTCTGTGGTTTCTAGAACAGCCTGGGAGAGTGCTAAGCATAAGAACGTGGCTTGGTAAATAGCCACAGTAAAAGGAACTTAACAAGCCATCAATATACAAAATACAAATTCCAAACCAGCTAAACTAGGAAAAGGCACATAGCACAAGTCAAAGCAGATGAGAAAATAATAGCAGGTCCCTGGATTGTCTGTAGTTTTTGCTATCACACACAGAATTTCTGAAATAAGAAAAAAAACAGAAACTATGAAACAATATAAAAATAATAAAAGACTGTAATTATGGTCTATAAAGATAAATAAAACCAATTAACAAGGAAAACTTTAATAATACAAGAAACACAGCTGGATGTGGTGGTGCGCACCTCGTAATTTCAGCACTCAGGAGGTTGAGGCAGGAGGATCACTGTGAATTCAAGGCCAGCATAGACTACATAGCAAGACCTTGTCTCAAAAAAAAAGGAAAAAAAAAAAAGAGAGAGAGAGAAGAGACAAAGGTGAATAGCAAAATAAGCAATTAGAGGGAAATTCGTTATTTTACAGGAGAAAACTGACTTATATATGACTTATCCCAGAGTCTGGAAGTAAATTCATGGAACAATGGAGTATAAGTAATTGATATTTTATTCTTTTTGCTTTTTCAAATTTTCTCTAGTGAACATGCAATACTTCTGTAAGACGCTATTTCAGAAAGAACAGAAAGTAAACATCCGTCTTTCCTGAATGCTCTAGAAAGCCATGGTTCAAGAGGTCAAAGGATGCCTAACTAGTGGGGAAGCAACATTTACCAAATGTTGATTTATTCCAGAAGCCTCCATTCACTAGAATCCTTCATCTGGAAAACAGCAGCGTGAGGCAGGTAAGGAAGACTACTGTTCCCACCTCATAGGTAAGAAACTGCTAGTTTAGATTAAACCAACGGCCAACATTTCCCCAATACGACGTGATGAACAGGATTAAAGGGCTGTCTCTAGCCAAGTGTGGTGACACATGTCTGCAATCCCATCTACTCAGAAAGCTGAGGCAGGAGAATCACAAGTTCAAAGATAACTTAATGAGACCCTATCTCAAAATTAAAAAACAAAAATAAAAATGACTAGGTGTGTAATTTAGTGATAGAGGAGTTCCCTAGCATGAGCAAGGTTGTGGGTACTGAAAAAAAAAAAGAAAAAGAAAAAGGAAGAAGGAAGGAAGGAAGGAAGGAAGGAAGAAGAAAAGAAGAAAGAAAAAAGAAAAGAAAAACAAAAACAGTGCTTCTCTAAACTCAAGAGTTCACATTCTGAACCTTTTCACCCATATTTCCCACACATGCCTGGTAAGAATCACCTCGAGCCTCAGTTAGAGAGACATCATATTCCCCCATAACCTTCACCAGAGACCCTAGGAATTTATGTTTAAAAGACACTCCAGTAATTATTGCCAGGCACAACTTGGAAAATCCTGCCCGGCCTCTACTGCCACACAAACTTTTTATTGTAAGTCTACTAATGCATATCAAAAGGTCCTTGTTGCTAAAATGAGTTGTTTAAATGCCATATAGTGCATTATCAAAGAAAGAGGAAACGGACAGGTTTTTCCCCATGTGCGGTTCCCCTTTGCGCTAGACAACACCTCCCTGCGTTCTTCTTGCGAACCTGCAAATCAAATCTTCCGCTTGGCAAAGGCTCCTCCAATCAGCTGTCAATAAGTCATTCCGCCCGCCCCTTTAACTCCGCCCCCTGTCAAATTCCAAATAAAGTCCGCGGTTTTTTCCTGAGGCTTTTAGAGGGTGCCTGCCTCTCTTCGGCAGCCTTCCCACACCCTCAATAAAGGCCTTTTCTCTTCTGCTCTCTTTTCTCTCTCGCCACAGACGACCAAACAGAATCCAAGGCAATCTAATGGCTCTGGTTTCCAGAGAGAGAAAGGGATACTTACTTTATAAGATGAAGTGAGAGGGCCAGAGATTTAGCTCAGTGGCACAAGTGCTTGCCTGGCAAGTGCAAGGGGGTGAGTTTGATTCCCGGTACCAAAAAAAAAAAAAAAAAAAGATGAAGTGAGAGCACCTTTTCTGTACGTACCAGGTTTTGAACACAAGACCTTCACACTCAGCCCTTTTCATTTTTTATTGTGAGACAGGCTCTTGGTAAATTGCCCAGGCTGGCCTTGAACTTGCAATCCTTCTGCCTCAGCCTTCTGAGATGCTGGGATTACAAACATGTACCAGCAGACATAGCTGAGAGAAGGCATTTTGTGTTAAGCATAGTTTCAAAAGCATTTGTCATAGTTTCAAAATCAGCATAGTCTCCACAATTGCTGTAAAAGTCTTGTTTTCACTAATCATGAACCCAGAGGTGGGGAAAGAAGCAGGTCAATGTATGGAGTGACTGCCCTATTTGGCTGCTCTAATTTTTAAAGCTGGAGAAAAAAAGAATTTTGCACTCCTAAATAAGAGGGTTCCTTCTGCTATCAATTCTTCACATTAGTAGCTCATATTATCCATATACAGAGGAGATGATGTTGCCCATGGCCAACTGGAGAAAGCATGTCCGCCTAAAGCACTCAAATTCAAATATTTCTTAAAACCTCTGCACACCAGCTGGGTATGGTAGCACACACCTATAATTCCAGCACTTGGGAGGATGAGGCAGGAGAACTGCTGTGAATTTGAGGACAGCCTGGGCTGCGTTGTGAGTTCAAGGCCAGCCTGAACTATGAACACAGCAAGACACTGTCTCAAAATAAACAAACAAACAAACAAACCTTTACATAACAAATAAAACCTATCTGTGGATTGAATTTGGCATTCTGACTATAGCCTGCAATCTCTATGGGCCCAAATTTTTCATATCTTTTCCATAAATATGTGAATTTACTATACGAAACATTTATTTATACATTTCAGAGGAAAAGGAGTAATACTGAACAAAAAATCTGGTGATAAATGAGGTGGCATCTGTCAATTTGGTTATTTGAAAAATGAAACCCCAGGATTGGGAATAAATTACTGACTGAAATGCATACAAAGCCAGGTAAATTTACAGATTTACTTGCATTGCAATTACCTAACACTAACCCATTAATTTGTATGCATCATATGTTGGACCCCTTGCGGACAGAACTTCCAGCTATGGTTCACAACCTTTCTTCCATCGCAACAGAGCTGAGAGACACATCACGCTGCCTGCAGCTTCCTAAAGCAGTGCTGCTCAGGACAGAAGGAAGGGGGTCCCCGTGACAGGTGGTGAGAACTGCTGACTTAGAACATAAGGACAGTATGTCGGCCCAAGCTGTGTTCGCTCTCATGCCAACTGCTTGCCAGATGAACTATAAACATATTCCATTTATATGGATCATATGTAATAAGACAATACACAAAATTCTGTGCTTGAGCTTTTTCAGACTGTCATGTCATGGGCTCTAGCAGTGTCCCTGTCCCAGGCTTGGTCAGAAATACTACTTTTCTTCTCACTTTGACAGGGCATGGAGATGACAGACAAAGAAATGGTGAGACACAGTGAACTTTTAGAGTTGAATATTTTAAAGACCAATCATTCTAATGGCAAGTAGAAATCTTGTTCTAATTTAATCAAATCACTACAGCACAGAGCAAAATTATGATTGCTTTGATATTATGAAATAAATTAGATTAACACAAGAGTTGTTCTACCAGAGAGTGCATTAAATAGGAGGACCTGTACTTTACCTAAGTAACTCTAGCATCTTTCTATCTGTGTAAGCAACTAAAAGCAGAGTTAAGGAACTGATTACCTTTATGGCTGAAAAAAAATCAATCTTCTCAAACAGATTCAAGCATGCCTTTGAAATGGATTCCTCAGCACCTTAAAAGTGTCGAGCAAGTTTTGTGGATCTAAAACTTAAAACTGCTATCCACTAAAGCATTATGTAGAGCATAGTTCTATTTGGGGGGGGTGTCTGTTTTGTTTTATTTGAGACAGGGTCTATGTAGTACAGGTTGGCCTTGAACACACTTATATAGCCCCGGCTGGCCTCAAACTTATGGTGATTCTCCTGCCTCAGCCTTCCTACTGCTGGGATTACAGGCATAGTGCTCTTTTTACTTTCAAATCTGCACATATATTTTATACACAAAAACCTATATAATATATATATAATATATATATAATGGGTATTTATGTAGGTAACAGGGAGACTAAAGGAGCTGATTCAAAATATTAATATTGGAGGAATTAGGATTAACTTTTAAATCTTATTTTACGAATAGGTACAATAAATACAAGTTGCCTGTGAATGGAAGGAGGAATATACTATTATGGGAAAACACTTATGACAATAGTTGAATAAAGTAGGCTACAAAACAAAAATATTTTTTACTACTTTTTTTAAAATTATACAGAGAGAAGCCTAGAGAGAAATACTGCAAAATTGACATTTAAAAATTTGTTGTTTATTTCCATGTTAAGTTATTTTCCAGTGGAGAGTCTAACTGGCAAAGATAAACCACACTTCTGGAGAAGAATTCAGATGAAAACACGTAGATTTGCTCTCTCTTGTGGGTATGTGAATCCCAACTTAACCATGCTGAGAACAGATGGCGAGAGAAACTGGCCCAGAATGCAGCTAGAGCTGTCCAAATATGGTGGTCAGCAGGAAATACATTATTTTTATTTTAACCTTTTCCTAGAAACAGTGCCTAGAGTGTTATGGAGTAGAAAAGGATGAGCAGATATAGGAGGATTTTATTTCTGGCAAGGGCTGAGGGCAAGAAAGAAAACTGAATTTAATTAAAGAAGCCTACTTAATTCTAGAAAAACAATAAGGTAAGCTAGTAATACCTTGAATAATTTTTTATTTCTGAAATCTTTTGTTTTTTGTGTTGTTCTGTTTTTGAGAGGCTATTGGTAATAAGAATGCAGTTTTTAGCCGGGCGTAGTGGCGCACGCCTTTAATCCCAGCACTCGGGAGGCTGAGGTAGGAGGAGTATTGTGAGTTCGAGGCCGGCTTGGGTTACAACAGGAGCACAAGGCCAGCCTGAGCTACATAATGTGACCCTGCCTCAAAAAACCAGGGCTGGGAGTTTGGCTCAGCGGCTTAAGCGCCTGCCCTGGTGCGAGGTTGTGAGTTGATTCCTGGTGCTGCAAAGAAAAAAAAAAAAAAAAAAAAGAATGCAGTTTTTTGTTTTTTGGTCTTTTTTAAAGGCAAGGTCTTGCTATATAGTTCCGCAAGGCCTTGAACTTACTTTGTAGGCCAGGCTGGCCTTGAACTCACAGCAATCCTCCTGCCTCAGCCTCCCAGAGTGCTGGGATTACAGGCACGAATGCAGTACTTTTTATTTTGGTATCAAATATCTTTTGAGAACTCAAAGCCCAAAATAAACATGTTATTTCTACAATATCTGCAAGTAAAGAAAGTGAGCATTTCTGGGGAAACAGCATGTTATCAGAAAAATATAATTTTGTATCATTTCTCTAGCTTTGGTTTCATTGACTTTCAGTGCAGCACTGTTCTCATAAGCATGTAAGCAGTCTAATACAAACCCAAGGGTTTGCTTCTGAGAGGTTTAAAGCACCTATTTTGTTTTTCTTTATCAAAAGAATGTGCTAACAATGCTGCCCATGAAGCCAAAGAAGTAAACAGGCCATCCCCAGTATCAGGGTATATTTTTACCAAATAAGCTTTATGTGTTGGTGTTTTAGATGAATTTATTTTTCTTTACATCTTTACAGTGGCCCTCAGGTGGATTAAAGACTTTATCATATAAACAATAATCCAATTAAAACGTGTACCCTTACCAGAAAGACACACCTGCAGTTTTCATGCTCCACACCTGGCCTGTCCTCATTTATGCCTCCAATATTGTTTTATTTGGTTTGGTTTGGTTTGGTTTGGCTTGGTTTGATTTGGCTTAGTTGTTCTGCTCAGGTTTGCTGTGCTAGGGAATGAACTCAGGGTCTCACTCAGGCCAGGCCAGCACTCTACCATAGCTACGCCCCCAGTTGACTCCAATACTTTTGGCCACACATCACACCACCCTTTGTTCTCATGGCTTTAGGGGTTTTGGTGAGAGGGCTGGGTCAACTCTTCTGGTTAACAAGTCTAGCTTAGTGAATCAGAAACAAATACCAACTGGTTCAATCTACAGGAAAGGCCTATTAAATCTCTCTGGCTACCTTGTTTCATAGTCTAAGGTGGGAGCCATCAGTATGGTTTGGGTAAGAGGTGTTTTGTTTTGTTTTGTTGTGTTTTTGCTGGGGCAGGGGTAAGACCTTATTTTCTACATCTCTCAGATGCAAGAAAGATCTGCAAGATCTGTACTTAGCTTTGTGTTGGTGCATCAGACAAACCACTGCACATCCTTTCTGACTTGCTTTATTAGTTTACAAAAAATTCAGATCTCTTGCTTCCAAAGTAATGGATACTTGCTGTCAGAAGAGAGGCATCTGTGCATGATGGGGCCAGGGCTCATCATCAGGTCAGAAGTGGTGGTTTGACAGCATAACACTATCACTTTGACCAGACAGGCACGGTGGGGGAAGTTTAGTGTCTGCTGGGACACAGATAAGGGAGCTTCTTTTCTGCTGTCTCAGAATGTGGCTCACAACAGCAGGAAAATCTTCCCCTAGCAACCAATTTAAATAATCTTTTAATAGCAGAAAACCAGACAAGTGGTTCAGGAAAAAGGACTATCAGAGCAGGTACCCCAAGAAAAACAACTCTATAGATTTCTAGCTCTATCTATAAACTATTCACAGTGGCAGGATAGATTTTAAAAAAAAATCATACTTTAATAAATAGAAATTTCTAGGCAAAAGGTTAAAATAAAAGGTGCTAATTTCATGTGTGTAGTTGCCCTACCCCTGTTAAAGCTATAGATAAATCATGGAAGATCATAATACTGCTTGGTGTACTCAAGAGGAAAAAAAAAAATTCTATTTCAAGGTGTATCACTGACTAAACTGTTGCTTAGTTTTCTAGTCTTTAAAACAAAGACAGAATGACCCATACCTGGCCACCTCTCAGAAATATGAAACAGGGTACATGCCTAACCTGCCCATTCACTTTCATATTTTGGCAATTTCATTCAATTTAGTAAGTATTCGGCCAACTATCACACCATGTGTACTGAAAAGACTGAAGAGCACATGTAGTTATGCGGAAATAGAGAGCTTTTGGCATTAAGAAAAAATTTTTTTTCATTGTAGAGAATGCCAATCTCTTAAAATAGATCAGGATATGTGGCATAATTTCAATATAACCAAGAGGCAAAAAAATCATCAATAAGCCTAAAATATCTGTTTAGTTTGGGCCACTGTTGGTACTTTAAAAATAAAAACATTAGGCCTTAACAAATGCCTATAATCCCAGCACAGTGAGAGGCTGAGGCAGCAGGATTGCCCACCTCAAACCCACCCCAGGCAACCTAGCTACTTAGTGAGACCCTGTCTCAAAATAAAAAAGGAGAAAAGCTAGGGATCTGGCTCAGTGTGAAGGCCTGGGTTCAATTCTCAGTGCTGCAAAAACAAAAACAAAAAAGTTTGTAAACATGTTTTGGGTGTTTTACTTGGTGAAACTGACAAGGATGTTATGTTTGTTCTAAGAAAGTATACAAGGCATGACCAAAGAAATAGTAAACGCTTGAATTTTTTTAATTTAGTAAAAGACACATTGCCATTAACCCCACTCAAAATATTACCCCTTGCTTAGAATACCCTTACCCATTGTTCTTGCCACTTTCTAAAGCAGTTCTGGAAGTCCCCTTTCGTATCTTTAGTTGTGCTTTGTGGCTGCCTTGAGTCGATTGAAAACATTTACCTTTCATGGTCATTTTGACTTAGAAGAGCCAGAAATTGGATATTGTGAGAGCCAGTGAAAAAGGTGGATGAAGAAACCCTGTAATGTTTTGTCTGTTTATTTTTATTAGTACATGTTTGCAGTAGGTAATGTTTACATTCCTTGTGTGGAGTTGGTACACATACACAACACATCCTAATACCTCCTTGTTCATCCCCTTTCCCTCCTCTCCTTTCCTCCTTCCTCCATCTTTTGATCCCCTTACCGTCCAAGAAAAATCTATCTCCCTATTTCCTATTATTTAACTTTATTTCTGGGGTTCTCACATAAAAGAAACCATGTGGTATTTAAGCTTATGTGTTTTTTTGTGGTTGTTTTTTTTTGTTTTGTTTTGTTTGTTTTTTTGCGCCACCAGGGATTGAATTCACAACCTCACACCTGCCAGGGCAAGCGCTTAAGCCACTGAGCCAAACTCCTAGCCTTTAAGCTTATGTGTTGCACTTATTTAACTTAAAATTATGGTCTCAAGGTACATTCATTTTCCTACAAATGACTGAAGTTTATCCTTCTTTGTGGCAGACAAGTACTCCAGTAAAGTACTCCAGTGTGTAAAAACCACATTTTCTTTATCCATTCATCTGTTGATAGACGTATAGGCTGCTTCCAAGATTTAGCTATTGGAAATTGTGCTGCTATGAACATAGGTATGCATGTGTCATACGCATATGATGTTTTGTTGTATGATGTCTTTAACTCTTTTGGGAAGATACCTAGAAGCAGAATAGCTTCATTAAATGGAATTTCTATTTTTAGTTTTTTAAGGACTCTCCACACCGATTTCCATTACATTCCCACTGACACCGTAATGCTTTTATGAGCCTGGCTTTCCAATGGCTGGCACTCAGCAGCAGCACTGTGTTTTATATCGCACCTTGTGAAGATACTCAGGAAAGAGAACTTCCAAAACGGCTACAGAAAGTGACAACAATAATGGGACAGATCCCGACCTGTGGGCTGCTTCTCGAGGGAGCATGAGACGCCGCTAACGCCTGCCCCTCGGCTTCGGTTGCGCGATTCAGGCTCGGGAGCCCCGCGACTGCCGCGACCGCGTAAGGAAGCCCACAGAGTTAATGTAACAGTGGAGCCACCTTGCCGAAGATGAAGAATATACGTTAGAGAAGTTTTTACTTTTTTTACTTCAAAAGTTTGGGGACTTGTTTCCAGTTACTGCTTTACAATCAAGTCTGTTTACTTCGAAATGTTTTTTACAATCTCAAGAAAAAATATGATCCAGAAATTGAGTTTATTGTTGCTTGTGTTTGGACTCACCTGGGGCGTGATGTTACTGCACTATACTTTACAGCGACCAAGACATCACAGCACTGTCAAGATACGTGAACAAATGCTAGATTCAAGCAAAAGATATGTTAAAGCTCTTGCAGCGGAAACTAAGAACACAGTGGAGGTCGAGAATGGCGCTTCTATGGTGGGATATATTGATCAGAAAAGAACAATTTGGTGAAGCTGGAGAACACAGTCGACTATATTGTTGTGAATGGCTTGGCCACCAACACTACCAATGGCACTAATGGGAATTTGGTGCCAATAACGACAAATAAAAGAATGAATGCCTCAGGCAGCATTAGATAGCAGCTGAAGATCACCCTGTACTGCTATATCCGTATGGGTTCTATCCTATCACAGAAAAGCTTTTTAATTGCTGGCTAGGAGACAATAATACCTTACAATAAAAGGCCAATATATTTTTAAGAAATTTGCTGGATTCGTGGAACTCTGATTCTGTACATAAACTTTTAAGTGTTAGTAGTTTGCTCTCAGGCAAGTCCTCCATGCTGTACTACATCCTTAAAGGGAGTTTGGCAACATTGTTGATGTAGTAAGCTGGTAGATGATCTTTGTTGTAAATGTTTTGTGTTTGTGGTCAAGCTGAAACAAAAACACTAAAAGACATGAATCTGTTTTCATAAAATATTTATTTAAGTATATAACATGTTTTCAGATAAGTGGAGAATATTGTTACTGAACCCTCCCCTTCTGTCATTCGTTCTCAGTAGATGTAGTAACTGTTCAACTAAGGCTACTAGAAAATGTGATTACTTCCAATACTATATCTTGTAACTCAGATTATGAACAGAGAAATGAATTATAATATTAAAAATGTTTTGAAATCATGATCCAAAGAATGTCTTTATTTGCACTATATTCAAAACAGAGGAAGGTTAATTGTTGTGCATTTTTTAAAAATTACATTTGTAAGCTGGGCGTGGTGGCGCACTCCTGTAATCCCAGCACTCCAGAGGCTGAGACAGGGGGATCATTGCAAGTTCAAGACCAGCCTGGGCTACAAAGTGACCCCAAGGCCAGTGTGAACTGCATAGCAAGACCCTGTCTTAAAAAGACAAAAAGAAAAAAGAAAAAAAATTTGTAAGAGTATAATCTTGAAATGGTAGCAGCCACTGTCCACAACCTAGTCTAAACATTGGGGGCAATTTAGTAACAGCATTATAGTTGTATATCTAATCTCATCTTTAAACTCTCCTACATATATTCTGAATAAAAATATTTTTATGATGAAATGAAACATAACTATAATCATGATTTTTCACATACATGAGTGTTGATTTCAAAGTTTAACCCCTTTGCTAGGTGCAGTGTTACACACCTTGAGTCTCAGCTACTCGGGAGGCTAGGGCAAGAGAACTGAGAATTCAAAGCCAACCCACCCTAGGCAACTTAATGAGACTGTCTTTAAAAAACAGAAATGAAACTTCTTGAGTGTCTAAGACATCAAGAAAAGCACATGATTTCCATATTTGGGTAATTTTTGCTTTTCTTATGTTGGTGGAAAAGGAGGGGACTCAAGGACCTTCAGATGTATATACTACAGGTATTTGTGCCAGAAATTGCTTGGAAAGTGCTACTGTTTATGTTACATAAGAGTATTCTGAGCTGGGCGTGGTAGCGCATGCCTTTAATCCCAGCACTCGGGAGGCTGAGGTAGGAGGAGCGTTGTGAGTTTGAGGCCGGCTTGGGCTAGCACAAGGCTGATCTGAGCTACACAGTGCGACCCTGCCTCAAAAAACCAAGATTGGGAGTTTGGCTCAGCGGCTTACACGCCTGTCAGGCAGGTACGAAGTTGTGAGTTCAATCCCCGGTGCCGCAAAAAAAAAAAAAAAAAAAAAAAACTAGGGCCGGGAGTTCTGCTCAGGAGCTTAAGCGCCTGCCCTGGCAGGTGTGAGGTTGTGAGTTCGATCCCTGGTGCTGCAAAAAAAAAAAAAAAAAGAGTATTCCACTTTATGGAATTTTGGATTAGATATTCATCTTACATAATGATCACTTAAAATAATTAAGAACAAAGGGTCAGGGATTTACCTCAGTGGCATAAGTGCCTGCCTGACAAGTGTAAATTCAATCCCCAGTACCAAAACAAAAAAGACCAAAAAATAAATAAATTAATTAATTAATTAAGAACATTTAAATTATAAAGACTATCTTTTCAGGAAAACAGTGATGTATATAGCACAAAAAAATTTAATCTTGCGTAATTCTAGTATAGAACAAAGTACAACTTTATTTAAATTTTCCATGTAGAGCCGGTTGTGGTGGTGCACGCCTTTAATCCCAGCACTCAGGAGGCTGAGGTAGGAGGAGCATCGTGAGTTCGAGGCCGACTTGGGCTACAACATGAGCACAAGACCAGCCTGAGCTACATAATGCGACCCTACCTCAAAAAACTAGGGCTGCGAGTTTGGCTCAGTGGCTTAAGTGCCTGTCTGGCAGGCGCGAGGTCATGAGCTCAATCCCCGGTGCTGCAAAAAAAATTAAATAAATAAATTTTCCATGTAGTAAATCTGATCACTATATGGTGCCCCGTATTTCATAGTATTTATTCTCTGTAACTGCTCAACAGCAGCTAGCTTCTAGATTTAGACTATATTAAATTTAGTTTTAGATACTGTATTGTTCATTATTACAATATGCCATCATAAGTAGTAGCATTAATTATATTTTGTTAAAATAAGTATGAGAAAATATTATTTCATGAAGATAGCTTTCCAAACTGTCTACCTTTAAATGAAGAAATTAATGATATACCATTATCAGGTGAAGTTTGGAATAACTGTTCTCTCTTGATTAGATGTAGACATTTTTGTTTTTGTTTTTGTTTTCAGGGATGAAATAAACTATATTATTTGTAAAAAACAAAAAAAGAATGATGGGACAAAGTATGTTTAAAAAACAAGCAAGAGGGAATAGTGAAGCCAGGCATGGTGGTGCATGCCTTTAATCCCAGCGCTCAGGAGGCTGAGGTAGGAGGAGCGTTGTGAGTTCAAGGCTGGCTTGGGTTACGATGTGAGCAAGGCTGGCGTAAGCTAAACAGTGCGACCCTGCCTCAAAAAACTAGGGCTGGGAGTTTGGCTCAGTGGCTTAAGCACCTGCCTGGCAGGTGTGAGGTTGAGTTTGATCCCCGGTGCCACACACACACAAAAAAGAGGAAATAGTGGCAATGTGTCTTTTTTTGTGCCTTTTTTTTTTTTTTTGCAATGTGTCTTTTACTGTAATACATACATATATATATATATATATCTCCATATAAAATACACTCAATGGTCACGTAATATTCAAATTGGACACCTTAACTCTTTCTTCTATTTACTTACAAACATGTAGGACACAATAATGAAGAGAAGCTCTTAAGACTGGATGAGAGTGAACAGAGCTGTCAGAAATCTAAGTGGCCAAATTATGATTTGGAGCAGAATAATTATCTCCTCTCCATTACTACAATGTAGGCTTATAAAACTGTCAGAACAAAATTCATTTCTATTCAGTTTTTTTTCAGTACTATGGATTGAACCTGGGGTCCAGTGAACACTAGACAAGCACTATACCACTAAGCTACATTCCCAACTTTTTTTTTTAAAAAAAATTTTATTTTAAGATAGGGTCTTACAAAGTTGGCCAGACTGGCTTTGAACTTGTCACCCTCCTGCCTCAGTCACTAAAGTATCTAGATTATAGGTGTGTGCCCCCATTCTGGTTGAATTTAAATATATATATATAGTTTGTTTTGTTTTGTTTTCCAAATTACACATTTTGAATTGTGCTGTGAAATTTCAGTGAGATGGATTATCATCTAAGAAAGGTAGGGAAACACGCGCACTTTAAGAGAACCTGACATCTTCAAATCAAACACTAAGTTTCAAAAGCTTGAAGCTAAGGGTGTAGTGGTAGGGCACCTGCCTGGTACATGTGAGGCCATAGGCTTGATCCCTGGCATTACAAAAAATAAAATGAAAACAATCAAAAACATTCTGATGGTTCCTTGCTACAGCAATAACCTACTAGCCAAAATTTTTCCTTATAAAAAACAAAAAAATAAAAAAATAAAAAAATAAAAAAAAAAAAATTTTTCCTTATTATGCAAGAGCACAATTGATGGGTAAGACTTTTAAGTAATCAATGACAGCACGAAGAAGCTAGAAAATCACAAATTCACTGTCTTAGTTACTTTTCACTCCTGGCCGAGATAAAATACCTGATGCCCAAAATAAGTGAAGGAAAGGTTTATTCTTACAGTTTCTCAGGAGTTTCAGTTCATTAGTTGGCTCCAAGATAGCGTGGCATGATGGGCCTGCTGTTCATGGCGGCTGCAAGCTGCAAGCCACAAGCCGTGCTGGCGAGAGAGAGAGGCAGAAGCAGAAGCAGAATAGAGAAGACCCGCCTTCACTTACACTTTATGTCAGCTCCACCCCTGGGCGGGTACAGCAAATGGAACACAAGCAAGCGCCAGACTTAGCCCCATCAAAAGTATGTGAGGACTTGGGGGGACATAGCATTATCACCCAATACATTCCACCCCTGGACCCCCAAGGACTCATTTATATCCCTACCACAAAAGACATTTAGTCCATCTCTAAGAATTGCCAAAGTCCTAACAGTTTCAGCATTGCTGAAAAGTTCAAGTCCCAAATCTCCTTCGAGATCTATGGCAAACTCTTATCTGTAACCCCCTGTACAAATGAAAACCAGATTAAGCACTTTCAACATATAAAGGCACAAGATAAACATTACCATTCCAAAAGTTACAAACAGGGGACTACAAAGCATTGGAACCAAAGCAAGTCCAAAATCCACCAGGGCAAACATTAAGTCCTGGAGTTCTCTGCTCAGCATCTGAAGTAATCTGGTTACAAGCGTCAACAGGCTTGAGTGACTCCACCCCTGCGGCACCTTTAGGGGTCTTAACTTCCATAGCTTTTCTTGGATGATCCATGTTCCTTGGCTCCACTCTTACATCTTTACATATTGCTCTCTGCAGGCGAGGTGGAAGCTGCCTTAGCCTTTTCTTGTACTTAAAACCAGCGCCACGTGAATGCCGCCAAGGTCCGCTGCAGGCTGGAGCAGTAGCCAGGCTTTCCTCTCTCTTGGCTGTAGGGGCTGGCTGCCTGGATCGCTGAGCTCTCTGAACCTGATTGTGAGGAACAGCTTCTCTATGCCGCCATTCTGGAATCCGGTGTGGCCGCTGCCATTTTGGGACATGGCGTGGCCTCTGTCGCCACTCTGGGACAAGGCACTCTGCGGCTTTTTGTCGCCACTCTGGGACAGGGCACTCTGCGGCTTTTTGTCGCCACCCTGGGATAGGGCACTCTGCGGCTTTTTCCTCCGAACAAACTCTTTCACTTTTGAAGGCCTGAGGCTGCAAAGGCTGGAGGCCCACTGCTTCCCAGGATGCCCCCAGGCCATCTTTTTTACTCTTTTGTTCCTTCTCAGCAATCAAGGTCTCAGCTCCATCTTTACAGTCCACAGCTTCCTGGCCAAACTCACATTTTAAATCACCATGCTGGGCTCCTTGCTCTTTATCTACAACATAAATCTGGCTAAGAGCCCCCAACAAAAGCCAGGCCACCATTTCAACATTTGGCTGCCTCATAATTTCACTCTGTAGAGAAATTAATCCTTTGCCCTTAATCTCAGTCTCAGGCAAAGTCTCCGGGCATGGCCAAAACGTAGACAAACTTTCTGCCAAACCATAACACACATCGTGTGGAGTCCAACACCCAATGTCGTTCTTCTTCCCAGCAGAAATCTCCCGAGCCTGGTCTTTACCAGCAGGCTTTCTATCAGCCTTCTGGTCTCCTGAGCTCTGACCAGAATCTCCCATACAAGACAGCCTAAGCCGTTCCAGTTCTATGCATGTAGACGGCATCTCCGAACCTTTCCAAACTTTCCCCGCAAGCCACTTCCAAAGGCTCTCAAACCACATTGTCAGGAATAGTCACAGCAACGACCCCACTCCTGGTACTAAATTCTGTCTTAGTTACTTTTCACTTGTTGCCGAGACAAAATACCTGACGCCCAAAATAAGGGAAGGAAAGGTTTATCCTTACAGTTTCTCGGGAGTTTCAGTCCACACTTAAGTTGGCTCCAAGATAGCGTGGCCTGTGGGCCTGCTGTTCATGGCGGCTGCAAGCTGCAAGCCGCAAGCCGTGCTGGCGAGAGAGAGAGGCGGAAGCGGAAGCAGAAGAGGAAGACACGCCTTCCCTTACACTGTATGTCGGCTCCACCCCTGGGCGGGTATAGCACTGACATCATCAATCCCGGCGCTAGACAACAAACTGATCACAAGTGTCAGACTAGCCCCATCAAAAGTACATGAGGAGCCGGGCGTGGTGGCGCACGCCTTTAATCCCAGCACTCGGGAGGCTGAGGTAGGAGGAGCGTTGTGAGTTCTAGGCCGGCTTGGGTTACAACGTGAGCGCAAGGCCAGCCTGAGCTACACAGTGCGACCCTGCCTCAAAAAAACCAGGGCTGGGGAGTTTGGCTCAGCGGCTTAAGCGCCTGCCCTGGCAAGTGCAAGGTTGTGAGTTCAATCCCCAGTGTCGCAAAAAAAAAAAAAAAAGTACATGAGGACTTGGGGGTACATAGCATTATCACCCAATACATTCACCTTTGGCCTAAGACATGAGGCTGCCTGTCTTATTCTATTTGCTGCAGATGATCTTTTTTTATTTCCTTAAGAAACTTGAGATTTCTTTATCTGACTATTACTTATCCTTATTATGATCTAAAACCCATCAATGTGATCTAAACACTTTGTCAATCTTGTAGTGAATCCTTCAAAAACAGTTTTTTAGAGAAAAAAAAGCTGTGTCTTGCTTATGATACCAAATCGGTTTTCTCATCAGACTGTTTCCTTGCCATCTCAGAAACATGAACACAACTTCACTACTCTTTTGAAGAAGCTACACCACACAATGAAAAGGAAATAAGGCACTGACTGGAACTACATCTTTTATACATGGAAGATCCTAATAACATTTATAAGAGAACTGTGTTCAGTTTGATATTTATTTTCAGTTCAAAGGTCTGTTTTTAGGTAAATATGGTTGTGCGTGAAGTAAGCTTAGAAAATACAAAGTGACCAGCTATCTAAGCCTCCAGGAAACTAGATGTTTCTCAGAGAAGGGTTCCTGTCCATTTTCTAATATTTCAAATCCCAGAGAGAAACTAGCTGCAATCACTCAGGCATGAACACAAGCAGAAGTTGACTTTAAAAGCCATGAAAACATTAAGTTCCTACAGGCCCCCTCCTGGCTATAAAAACAGTTTCAAAGGATGAGAAAAGAAGGCAGAGACGGAAGGGAACAAAGAGCCAGGGGCACAACCAAACGATCTACAGAACTCAACTTGAGGCTGTTTATAATACAATACATAAAGCCTTATAAGCATTTAGCCATAAAATAACATTTAGCCATGTGACCAAAAAAAAAAAAAAAGCAAAAAGAAAAGAAAGAAAGAAAAACAAAAGGAAAAAGAAAAGAAAAAAATTATCCGTGATGCCTTGCAAACACAAGAAACAAATAACTTCAAAAAAAACTTATCAATTTGAACCCGTGTGGTGGTGTGTGCTTATAATTTCTGCTACTTAGGAGACTGAGGCAGGAGGGTTCTAGGAGGGTAGGAGTTCAAGACCACCCTGGGCAACACAGGGAGACCTGGACTCTTAAAACACAAAAACAATCAATCAATTTGAATGTTAATTCAAATTGACAGTATAATTCAAATTCATTCTCAGAAACTCACTGGCAGAAACTGATGCATGACACTTGTGATGGGACCTTGTCTGCAATGATGAAAACTTCAGAATTTCTACAAGACAAGCAGTGCCAACAGACTAGAAGCATCATTGGTTTCATGGTAGCAAACATTCATGACATAGACTAAGTCCTTGGCTAAGCACAGAAAAGTCAGAATGATAATGCTATGGAAGTAGAGGAAGTTCACGTGGTCCAGGCCAGATCCCCTGAGCATATTACCTCACCAGCTTTGCAGTTCCAAGGGTGAGAACAAGATGCCAGCACAGTCAAGGGTAACTGAGAGAAAGACAAGGAATTCTTTCTAGGCATCCTTCTAAATTAACAGATATTTCTCCAAACCTTTACCACTTCCCTACATTCTAAACTTGCTCCTGGGGAAAATGGCCGTGAAATTATTAGCCCACTTGCAGACTATTCCATTTTATCACCTCTTGCACAGAACATACCACATTTGTCTTTCATATTTTCCACAATGTGGATCTCCTTTAGGTTTCAATTGCTAAAGGATTAAGAAACTACAACCAGATTCTTTCATGTGCCAGGGCAAAAAAACCAAAATAATTTCTAACCTTTAACTTGGGAAAGTTAGGCTAAAGCAATCTTCATTTCCTGTCCCTATAGCATCCACCTGTTTAATAATGATACTACAGCTGGGGATTTAGCTCAGTGGCATAAGCACCTGCCTAGTAGGCACAAGGTTGAGTTTGATCCCTGATACCAAAAATAAATAAATAAATAAATAATAATAATGATGATGATGACACTACAAAAATGTAACTCTGTAAACAACAAGAGTAATTTTAATTTCATAAGCCAGCATTTGACAAAATGGAATGATAGTGTATTTTTTTTCTACACAGGTCTAAAAATTTTCACCCTACCTCTAAGAAAGAGGGAAAAACCTGTGTGTATTATTTAGAGAATGCTGCTATTAAAACTAGAGAACAACACTTTCTTGTTTTTTTTTTTTTTTTTTTTTTTTTTCTTTTGGTACTGGGGTTTGAACCAAAGGTCTTTGCACTGAACTATATTCCCAGCCTTTTTTCATACTAGGAACTGAACTCAGGACCTCATACCTCATGCTTGCCAGACAGGCACTGTACCACTGAGCTATATTCCTGGCCCTACTTTTTATTTTTGAGACATGGTCTAAGTTGCTCAGGCTGGGCTCAAAAACGTGATCTTCCTGCCTCAGTTTCCCAGATGCTGAAACTACAGGTGTATGCAACCACACCAGCTCAGATTTCAAATTATTTTGTATCATCACTACAAAACTGTATCATCAACCATGCTCTATAGCTGAATATTTCAAATCCTAATACAATTTCAAATATGTATATTAACATTTTGAATCTTGTACAAATAAAAAGTTGGCTCAAGACAAAATAAATGGCTGACCTCCAGATCAAATATTTACCCATATTTAAATAGGTGTAAGACAAAGTGTTTGTCAAATGAGATTTTTAAAAAATTAAAAATGTTATTCAGGTTCATTATATGAGAAAAGATTTATCTAATTACATGATGCAGGCATCACATAGATGTGGATAGTATCAAGCAAAAATGTAATCCTTTCAAGTTTCTTAAAATGCACTTTTTAAATTTACCAAAATGAAATATGGTATGGTACCGGGGATCTTTCTTTCTTTCGTCTTTTTGAGACAGGGTTTTGCCGTTCAGTCCAGACTGGTCTTGTACTCACTCTATACCCCAGACTGGCCTCAAACTCACAGCAATCCTCCAGCAATCCTCCTGCCTCAGCCTCCTGAGTGCTGGGATTATGGGTGTGCAACACTCCACCCCCTACCAGGGATCTTAATTCTAAGGACAGTTGAATTTTTAAAGGAGGTGACATTGAGGGAGAGTTCCTTGGCTCATTATTGATCTTTCTTTATCCATAAATAGGAAGTGATAATTTCATGATCTTGAATAGTATGGAAGCCAGGCGTGGTGGCGCACGCCTTTTATCCCAGCACTCGGGAGGCTGAGGCATAAGGATTGTTATGAGTTCGAGACCAGCATGGGCTACAAAGTGAGTTCAAGGTCAGCCTGAACTGCATAGTGAGACCTTATCTCAAAAAAAATAGGGCTGGGGATTTAGCTCAGTGGCATAAGTGCCTGTCCGGCAGGCACGAGGTTGTGAGTTCAATCCCCAGTAGAAAAAGAAAAAAAAAAGATTCATCTGTGTGGCCAGGCATTGTGTTGCAGACCTGCAATCCTAGCACTCTAGGAGGCTGAGGCAGGAGGATCATAAGTTCAAGTGTGGCCTGGGCAGTTTAGCAATATAGTGACACTTGGTTTCAAAATAACATAAAAAAAGGGAGAGGGACACAGCTAGGGATGAAGGCCTGGGTTTAAACCCAAGTACTAGTACCAAAAAACAAACAAAAAAAAGTCAATATGTAAATTCATGTGCACAGAAAAATCCTGGAGGGAAATATATAAAAATGTGAACTCCCTCACCTGGGTGGGGGTGACAGAGTGACTTTTATTTTCTCCCTTAATTCTTTTTCACATCCTCCAAATGTTCTAAAATTCTAACATTTTAGTTGTTAAGCATTTTGTAATGTTTTACATAAATTATGATCACTAGTGCTATCATTCTAATCAGTAAACAGACTATGTTGTATCCTAGAATTTTATGGCAGCACCTCAAGGTTGCAGTGAGATAGATTGGAAGGGCAGGAAGGGCAGGATGAACCCATTTTTAGCAGTTAGGATTCTATTTTGCAAAAAGAGGAAAGTCACTGGAGGTTTGGACAAGATGGTAACATAACTGTGCTTTAGGAAGATTATTCTGACAGTCATATGCCAGCATAGGCTGAGCTGTGTAGTTCTTACTTAAAATAGCTGCCATCACCAGGTGGGGCAGTAAAAACCGTTAGTCCCAGCTGCTTAGGAAGCTGAGGCAGGAGGATCACTTAAGCCCAGAAGTTTAAAGTCAGCCTGGGCCACATAACAAGACCTGGCCTTCAAAAAAGGGGATAGCTGCCATCAGCTACCTGTCTCAGTAACTGGTTATCCAGATCAAGTGCTCCCTAAAGCAGAAGTCTAATAGAATATCACTCATGGAACAACTGAAAGGATGAGATGAACATGAAATACATGAACACAACCCGCACAGTGCCCTGGCAGCTTGGTGGGCAAGGTTTCATTCAACTACCCAGCTTTGCCTTGCAGCATAAAGGCAAATAACGTATACATCGATGAGCTGGTTGCATCCCAAGAAAACATTATTTTTAAAAATAGACAGTTGAGCCAGGCATGGTGGTGTCCATCTTTAATCCCAGCACTCAGGAGGCTGAGGTAGGAGGAGCGTTGTGAGTTTGAGGCCGGCTTGGGCTACAATGCGAGCACAAGGCCAGCCTGAGCTACATAGTGTGACCCTGCCTCAAAAAACTAGGGCTGGGAGTTTGGCTCAGTGGCTTAAGCACCTGTCCGGCAGGTGCAAAGTTATGAGTTCGATCCCTGGTGCTGCAGAAAAAAAATAAAAATAAAAATAGACAGCTGGCAGGATATGGCCACAAGGACCAGTTTGCCATCCTCTATCTAGTGAAGCACCACTCTACACAAATATGTGAGACACATATGAAAATTTATTACTTTCAGCAGCCATACTGAAAAAGGTAACATAAATAAAATTCATTTCAATATTGTTAATTTAATGTATTTGAACATAATTAATATAAAGTTATTAATAAGGTCTTTTACATGTTTTGATGAAGTCTTCAAAAACATACTAGGTATTACATTTTCAGCACTAGCTATATATATATTTTTGGGAGGGTTCCAGGAATTGAACTTAGGACCTTGCACTTAACCAGGCAGGTGCTTGTGCCACTGAGCTATATCCCCAGTCCCTAGCTATATATATTTTATATATCGTATATACTGGGAGGGGGCGTACCAAGGGTTGAACACAGGGCCTTTGCACTGAGCTACAACCCAGCCCTTTTATTTTATTTTTTTTTTATTTTGAGACAGAGTCTTGCTAATCCCTAATCACTAGGGTTGGATTTGCAATACTCTTCCCTTGGCCTTGCAAGAGCTGGGATTACATTAGAAGCAACCACACTATGCTTCCCACTAGCCACATTTCAAGTGCTCATTACATGGTTGTGGTGACCAACTGATTGGACAGTGTAGGTCTGGAGACTATTTAAGGAAAACTCTTAAATCTTGACAATACGAATGTAAAATAACAATTTGAACAATAAGTGTATAATTGTACTCTATAGAGAAGGTGAAAATAAAATGAACTTCTGATTTTAGAAACAGTATTTCTTGCTGGAGCTGTGGTACCTGCCCATATCACAACACCTAGAAGGCTGAGGCAGGAAGATGGCAAGTCCAAGGTCAGCCTGGGCTACACAGCAAGACCCTGTCTCAAACAAAACAAAAACAATGCTTCTCCCAGAATATCAACTGTTATTGCTTCAAGCCTTAAATTAACTGTTACTGATTAAAATGGTTTTTATTAGAACTATAAAACACTAATACAAAGTATACTTTCAAAATGTATTCAACTAACTTAATCTGATTAACATTCTCCTCCGACAAGTGGAAAGGAGACTCAAATTATTTGATGAACTGTTCTAGCAAAAGAAATGTGTGTCTTTTACTTTTCAACAGTACTGGAGTAGCAAGGCATGGTGGCACACATCTGTAATCCCAGCACTCGGGAGTTGGAAGCAGGAGGATCTCCTTGAATTCAAGGCCAGCCTGGGCTACATAGTGAGAACCTGTCACAAAAAAGAAACAGTACTGGGGACAGAACTCAGGGCCTTCCTACTGAACTATATATCCTCAGCCCCTTTCATTTTTTATTTTGAGATAGAGCCTCATTAACTTGTTCAAGCTGGCCTCTAAACTGCCTCCTGCCTCAGCCTCCTGGGTTCAGGCTCCTAAGCCAGGATCACAGCTGTGTGCCATCACTCTTGGCTTTGCTCGTCACTTTTTTTTATCAGATATTTAAATAAATAAAATCATTCATTCTTCTTTGTTAATGATATGATATTTAGTAAATGGGCAAAAGTTAGTTCACCCAAGAAAACCACTCCCAGCTAGGAACCTGCAATTGTAGATAATGGAAAAACATTAGAATAACATTTTATATCACAGAAAATATACAAGGTTTTCGAAATATGTGGTCACTTGCACTTCAAACAACCGCAAACTATGTTGATCTTTGGCAAAATAGAACTAAAAAGGAAGGATACTGGAAGAAACACTCTTTGTCAGAGGCCCTTAACCACCTGCATCATGAGAAATCTGTGAGCCCTTCTCAGAAAGCTTTTTTTTTTTTTTTTTTTTTTTTTTGCAGCACCGGGGATCAAACTCAGAACTTCGAACCTGCCAGTCAGGTGCTTAAGCCATTGAGCCAAACTCCCAGCCCTAGCTTTTTGAGGCAGGGTCGCTCGTGTTATAGCCCAAACGGGCCTCGAACTCACAACGCTCCTCCTACCTCAGCCTCCCAAGCGCTGGGATTAAAGGCGTGCGCCACCACGCCCCGCTTCAGAAAGCATTTTTAAATGCATAAAATAAAACACATGGAATTAAGGACGAAGTGCATAGCTCAATGGCGGAGAATTTGTCTAGCATATGTCAGACCCTGGGTTTGATCCTCAGAACCAGGGAGAAAAATACACAAAAACAAAAAAAAAGTGATTTTTTTGTTTGTTTTGAGGCAGTGTCTCACTATGTAGTGCAGGCTGGCCTTGAACTCACTCATGTAGCCCAGGCTGGCCTCGAACTCATGATGATCTGCCTGCCTCGGCCTCCCGAGGGCTGGGATTACAGGTGTGCACCACCACACCCAGCAAAAAACATGATTATGAGAAATCCATCATAGCATTTTAAAATATAGTTATCAAAATACTTTAACTTGTGATGTTATAATATAGGAGTTTCATTTGTTAGCACATTGAAAAATAAGATCTAACAATTATACTTTCTAATCAATGGTGAGCATAAACTATTTCAAAATTTGTTCAACATATAAAAAATATCTATGATTCCCATTGGTTACAAAGTCTCAGGTCTGCCAATACTACTTGGATTTGTTGGCTCCATTCATAACTAAAGGGAATGTTGAATTTCAGCTACAAGTATTTTTCCAGTTCAAGTTCACAGACCCTGTGAATTCTATTCAGGATAAGAAGAATGAGGAAAAAGAAACTTTTATTGTAAATTTATCAAAAAAATGGTTCTTCCCAAGTTACCCAATTTTATTTTTACCTTTTCACCCATTTTGCCCCCTTTCCAGGTTAAACTAGTAGTTGTTTTTCAGCTGCCGAATAACTTGATGATTTGGAAAGAACTGATATGAAGAATAAAAAAAGTAATTCTATTATGTACCACTGTTTTAATACAATTATGTTGACATAGACTCTTCCTCTAATGTTTTTAATTATTTCATTTCAATAGTAAGAAAAGCAAAACTCAAAAAAGATTCAAAGTTCCGATTTTTGACTCTGTATAATAAATAGTTACATCTATTACTGTATATTAGGTTTTGCTCCTTTGAAATCAGTAATACAAACTACTGAGCACAAAGTAAACACAATAAACACAGAAAGGATCCTTTATAAACATAAGTTAAATGTTAATATTTTGTTGGTATAAAATCACTACTTGAAAGACTCATCTGTACTTATTAGCATTACTAACCCTACAATTTGCATAAAATAGTTCGCAAATTATGCATTGCCTTATTGTTAATCTAAAATTGCTACACACTGTGCTCTGATCTAGTAATTCAGCCAACTGTAGGTTTGGTAGAAACACTAGAGATTCAAATGCATGCATTCCAAAGTATCCTATCATGGAATGTTAATTATTTCACTAATATGCTAAGCACTTTCTAAATTCTAATATTCAACATTTTTAGGAGAGGAATCATACAGCACTATTAAAATACCTTTTCGTTATAACTCCATCAATAGTAAGGGGCTGCAGAAACATGTACTTTAATAATCACTATAAATTTATAATTTACCAACTTGCAAACAAATAATGTTCTAAACACAAAATCACTTAACTTCCTATAAACTGGTATTATCTGGGTACGCCTCAAGATCATGTTAAGTGAAGTAAATCAGACACACAAGTTTAAATATTGCATGGTTTCTCTTATAGGAGAAACTCAAAATATAAATAAAGAGCAAAATAAAACACAGATAATAGGATGTAGGGACAACTTTTTCAAGTGGGAAGAAGAACAAGAATTGGAGGGATGGGCCAGGGATTTAGCTCAGTGGTGTAAGCACCTGCCTGGCAAGCACAAGGTTCTGAGTTCGATCCCTGGTACCAAGAAGAGTTGGAGGGAGCAAGGATGGATGGGAGGAGAAGGAGGCAAAAAAAAAAAAAAAGAAATAAGCTGGGCACGGTGGCACATGCCTGAAATTTGGGAGGCTGAGGCAGAAGGATTGCCACAAATTTGAGGCCAACCTGGACCACATAATGGGTTCAAGGCCAGCCTGAACTACAGAGAAAGACCCTGTCTTAAAAAAAAAAAATTAAGATGTGTTACGTACATGGGCAAATGATAAATGTAATCATGTACTGCAAACACATACTAATAAATATTTTCTCTACGGATTTAAAAATTGGTATTCCCTGCAAAACAGCAGATTTAAAGGAAAAGCAGTAATGTATATGACAACTATAGTACAACCATGAATAACTACACAGTCAGTTATTTATAAATTGTGTTTTCAGAGCCAGGTTATGGTGGTGCACACGTGTAATCCCAGCACTTGAGAGGCTGAGGCAGGAGGATCATGGTGAGTTCAAGACCAGCCTGAGCTACAAAGTGAGCTCAAAGCCAGCCTAAACTGCATAGTGAGACTCTTTCAAAATGACAAAAAAAATTGTGTTTTCAAGGCCTGGGATGTATGTCAGTGGTAGATCACTTACTTAGTAGGCAAAAGGACCTGAGTTCAAGCCCCATTACCACACACAAAAAAAGTGGTTTAAATTTAATTTAAGGCTGGGAATGGTGGTGCATCTCTGTAATTCCAGCACTTGGGAGGCTGAAGCAGGCAGAACACAAGTTGGGGGCCAGCCTAGGGTACATAGTGAATTCATGACCAGCTCAAACTACATAGTGCCACCCTGTCTCAAAACCAAAACCAAAACAAAATCAAACAATTTAATTCTATAAAAGGTATCCAAAGCCAGGCTTGGTGGTGTACGCCTGTAATCCCAGCTCTCAGGAGGCTGAGGCAAGATTGCTGCGAGTCCAAGGTCACTCTGGGCTACATAGTGAGTTCAAGGCCAGCCGGAACTACATAGCAAGACTCTGTCTCAAAAAAACAAAAATTAATTAATGAATGAAAATGTATTCAATTGCTGGGAATAGTGGAGCACATCTGCAATCCCAGCACTCTGGGAGGCTGAGGCAAAAAAATCACAGGTTTAAACACAGCCTAGGCAGTTTAGCAAAATCCTGTCTCAAAATTTGAAGGAAAAAAAAGTGGGGGCTGGGAAAGTAACTCAGAGCAAACACCCTGGGTTCAATTTCCACTATAAATGAATAAATAAATAAATATTCAATAAACAATTACAGAATACAAAACTGTATACTGCTTACCTCAACTTATCTATTTATATATAGATAATATGATTTGAAGAAGAAACTATTGAAAGTATTTGGGGAGGAGAGTTGGTGCAATCCCAGGCTATTTACTGGTTCTCTTATGCTTTCCAATATTTTCTCTATTTTCTACAACGTTCATGTATTAATTCCTTATACAGTAATAAAAAGGTAGCATAGCATAAAAATACAGTCCATGTACTCTCATCTATTCATATAGGTCCAAAAACTATGAACTTCCTCATTATATCAGCATGGAAAAAAGAAACTTTTCAGGGAATCTAAGTTCAAAGAGCCTGACAACAGCTGTGTCCTTAGCACACTGCAAGACCAACGAGTTTCTGCCTAGTGAGTGAGAGCATCGCTCCCTGGCTCTGCTGGCCTCTGGCAGCATCCCCGAACCATCAGACCAAGACACCGCCGCGCTCTCCTGCCTAAATATGGACATGGTCTGTAGTAACTGGGTTACTAACCAAAATGAGTTCATGCCAGGAGGCAAAGGAAATCAAGCACAAGAGAGAAGTCCTGAAGTTAAGTGACAAATAGTGGATAGCACAGGCTGGGCCTGGTGGCACATTCCTATAATTTCAGCACTTGGTAGGACAAGGCAGGAGCATTGCTGTGAGTTCAAGACCAGCCTGGGCTACACAGAGAGTTTAAGGCCAGGCTACCTACAACTACATAGTGAGATCCTGGCTTTAAAAAAAAAAAAAAAAGGAAAATGAAGACAGAAAAAGAAAAGGAAGGAAGGAGTTAGATATCCCCAGTGGAAAACTCTGGCTTTGTATGGCTGACCATGGTGTGACCTGCATTTCCAGGTACCCAATTATACCTGACGCATCTATGGAGTGACAGTCATTGATTTAAGCAAACCCAAAATGAAGACAGAAAAAGAAAAGGAAGGAAGGAGTTAGATATCCCCAGTGGAAAACTCTGGCTTTGTATGGCTGACCATGGTGTGACCTGCATTTCCAGGTACCCAATTATACCTGACGCATCTATGGAGTGACAGTCATTGATTTAAGCAAACCCTTAGTGCTATAATGATCTCAATGAGGGTGTGAGGCGAGAGGTTCTATGAAACATCCATCCTACTCATTCATAATAGCTTTAAAACAGGTTAAATACCTAGGAACCAATCTAACCTAGGAAGTAAAAGAACCATACAACAAAAAACTATAGTACCCTGAAAAAAGACATTGAAGAGGAGATCAGAAAATGGAAAGACATCCCCTGTTCCTGAATAGACAGAACCAATATTATCAAAATAGCCATATTACTAAAAAGAATATATAGATTTAATGAAATCCCAAGCAGTATTCTTCACAGAACTGGGTGGGGGGTGGGGGGGGTGGGATCTTAAAATATATATGGATCCAGAAGAGACTCAAATAGCAAAGGCAAATCTTGGCAGCAAGAGCAAAGAAGAAGGCATCATAATCCCAGATTTCAAGTTATATTACAAAGCTACAGTGATAAAAGCAGGATGACACTGATACAAAAGCAGATGTGCAAAATAATGGTACAGAACTGAAGATACAGAAACAAACCCAGGAACATTCAGCCATTTGATCTTCAATAAAGGGGCCTAAAACATGCTAGAGAAAAGATAGCTTCTTTGACAAATGGTGCTGGGAAAATAGGTCATCCACATGCAGAAGAATGAATCTAGACCCCTATCTCTTACTCTACACTAAAATAAAATCAAAATGGATCAAACACCTAGATACTAAAATAGAAACAATCTACTGAAAGATAAAATAGATAAACTCTTTCAAAAACATAGGTGGCCGGGCGTGGTGGCGCACGCCTTTAATCCCAGCACTCGGGAGGCTGAGGTAGGAGGAGCGTTGTGAGTTCGAGGCCAGCTTGGGCTACAACGCGAGCGCAAGGCTGGCCTGAGCTACACAGTGGGACCCTGCCTCAAAAAACCAGGGCCGGGAGTTTGGCTCAGTGACTTAAGCGCCTGTCTGCCAGACGTGAGGTTGTGAGTTCAATCCCCGGTGCCGCAAAAAAAAAAAAAAAAAAACATAGGTGGCTGACCATGGTGGCATAAACCTGTGAAACCAGCTCTTGGGAGGCTGAGGCAAGAAGACTACCACCAATTTGAGGCCAGTCTGGGCTACACAGTGAACTCAAAACCAGTCTTAACTACACAGCAACACCCTGTTTCAAACAAAACAAAACAAAACAGACATGGTGGCGCACACCTGTAATCCTAGCACTGGGGATGCTGAGGCAAAAGGACTGCCACCAGTTCAAGGCCATCCTTTGCTACATACTGAGTTCAAGGACAGCTTTAACTACATAGTGAGACCCTGTCTCAAAAAATAAAAAATAAGCCGGGCATGGTGGTGCACGCCTTTAATCCCAGCACTCCGGAGGCTGAGGTAGGAGGAGCATTGTGAGTTCAAGGCCGGCTTGGGCTACAAAGCGAGCACAAGGCCGGCCTGAGCTACACAGTGCAATCCTGCCTCAAAAAACCAGGACCGGGAGTTTGGCTTAGCAGCTTATGCGCCTGTCAGGCAGGCGCGAGGTTGTGAGTTCAATCCCCGATGCCGCAAAACAATAAATAAATAAGTAAAAATAAAAAATAAAAACGAAAGAAAGAAAGATAGACAGACAGATAGATACAGACATATGCCTAAGTAAGGACTTTGTAAACAGAAGCCCAATTGCACAAAAATAACCCTAGGAATCAATGGAATTATACCAAATTACACCTATTGTGGAGCAGTAAAGTAAAAAAACAAAGTAGAGACAACCTACAGAATAAGAAAAGAAACTTGTGCTAGCCAGGCCTCAGACAGAGGACTACAAATCTAGAATATATAAAAAACTTTAAAAAAAAAAAGACCCCCTCAATTAAAGACCCAATCAAAAAATGGGCAACTGAAATGAACAGAAGAAGTACAAATGGCCAATAAACATATGAAAAATGTTCAACATCTTTAGTCATTAGAGAAATGCAAATCAAAACAATACTGAGAATCCAAGTTACTCCAGAAAGAATGGACATCACGAAGAACTCAAAAAACAAATGCTGGTGAGTTTGTGGTGAAAAAGAAACCCTTCTACATTGTTGGTGGGTTATAAATTACTATAAACACTATGAATATCTATATGAAGAATCTTCAAAAAACTAAAAATAGAAATTCCATTCAACCCACCTTTTCTGGGTATCTTCTCAAAAGAGGTAAAAACATCATGTTACAGTAACACAAGCATACATATGTTTATAGTGTCACAACTCACAAAAGCCAAATCTTGGAAGCAGCTGACATATTCATCAACAGATGAATGTATAAAAAAAATATATATATATATATACATATATATATATATATAATTCAGTCACAAAGAAGGATAAATTTGAGTCATTTGTAAGAAAATCACTGCACCTTAAGATCTCAATGCCAAGTGAAATAAATCAGACACAGAAGGTTAAATATTGCATGGCTTCTCTCATAGGAGAAACCAAAAGGAGGGGAGAGGAAGGGAAAGTAAAAAAAAAAAAAAAACAATAATAATAGGCCAGGCATGATAGCACACACCTGTAATCCCAGCACTCAGGAGGCTGAGGCAGGAGGATCGATGCAAGTTCAAGGCCAGCCTGGGGTTATATAGTGAGTCCAGGCCAGCCAGAACTACATAGTGAGACCCTGTCTAAAAATAATCATAATCATAATCATAATGGTGTGTTATGTATGTGCACTGACTCCCCATGATGAATGTAATCATTATAGACCGCAAACATATACTAATAAAAATTTTTAAAATTAAAAAAAAACCCACAATACAAATAATTTAAAAAACAAAATAAAAGATAAGAGCCGGGCATGGTGGCGCATGCCTTTAATCCCAGCACTCAGGAGGCTGAGGTAGGCAGAACGTTGTGAGTTTGAGGCCGACTTGGCCTACAATGCGAGCACAAGGCCGACCTGAGCTACACAGTGCGACCCTGCCTCAAAAAACTAGGGCTGGGAGTTTGGCTCAGCTGCTTAGGTGCCTGTCTGGCAGGCGCGAGGTTGTGAGTTTGATCTCTGGTGCTGCAAAAAATAAATAAATAAAATAAAATAAAATAAAAGATAAGATGATAGGAAACAGGAGACAGATTATGTAGAGATGGAATGGAGATCCAGGGATGGAGAGCTGAGAGAGAGAGAGGAGAAGAGAAAGTGAAAATGATCAAGATGCATTGGTTATGTATATTTACCAATTCACAATGAATGTATTTATTATGTATCACAAACATACACTAATAACAAGAGGAGGAAAAGAAAAGATAAACATTGATCCTGGCAGAGTAAATTGGGAAGACAATTAGGCAGTAAGAAAATTTAAAACAATCACCTATGACCCAGCAATTTGCCTCTCAGTATGGACCCTGGAGAAATACTCCCGCAAGTGCGTGTGCAGGCACGTAATCAATGTGCACGGAGGGAGTTTTCAATAGGGAAAAGCTGGAAACAACCCAAACACCCACTGTGCTCAGCTGAATGAATGGCACCTTCCAAAATGTTCATGAGCTAATCTCAGAAGCTGTACACAAGACCATTTATGGCAAAAGGGACTTTGCAGATGTAAGGATTGAGGATGAGGAAATTTTAATGATCTAGGTGGGCTCTAAATTAACAATAATCCTTAAGCACCTGTCTGGCAGGTGTGAGGCTGTTTGATCCCCGGTGCCGCAAAAATTAATTAGTTAATTAATTAATTAACAGTAATCACAAGGGTTCTTACAAAAGGCTGAGGGAGAAGCTAGTCAGGGGAAAGATCACACAGCGACAGATCGGAGACCAGGGCGTTGCTGCTTTCACATCTGAAGAAGGGAGGAGGAGCTGGGAGCCATGCGAGGGAGGCGGCCCCCCAAAAGCTGTGAAAACCCCAAGGGAACAGATTCTCCTTTGGAGGCTATAGAAGGCCGCAGACCTGCCAACGATGGACGTTTAGCCCAGCAGGATTCACTGTAGACTTCTGACCTCCAGAGATGTCAGAGTAAATCTGTGTTGCTTTAAGCCATTTCAGTTAGTGATAATTTGTTAGTATAGCAACAGGAAACTAAAATACACATCAATAGGAGAATGGTTAAGCAAAACTCTGTCATTGTGTCTTGAGCAGCACCTAAAAATAATGAGGCAGATCCATAGATGGAGACATAGAATGATTGAAATGTTATATCATTAAGTTAAGAAATTTCAGAAAAATGTCTAGCATGACATCATCTACAGAAAAATGTACATCATACACACCACATACACATTTTTAAATGGTTTTGAAGAATACATACATGTCAGAAAATGTTATTACTGATTAAGCAGGGTGGGAGACACAGACCAAAATTAGGGATAGTCATTTGGGTGTGGTGGCAAATACCTACAGTCCTAGCTATTTGGGAGGCTGAGGCAGGGGGATCAATCAAGCCACTAGTTTGAGATCAGACTGAGCAAAATAGTGAGACCCCCATCTGAAAAATAAAAAAGAAAGGAATTTCAGTTTTATCTGTTGTTTCCATTTTGTATAAGACTACACTCATATACTGTTCAGAGTTTTTAAAATATTTAGGGCCAGGGATATAGCTCAGTGACACAACACCTGCCTGGCAAGCTCAAGATCCTGAGTTCGATTCCCCGTGCCAAAAAATATATTTGATAAAGGGCTAAGGGTGTAGGTCAGAGGTGGGTGCTTTACTTAACACATGTAAGGCCCTAGGTTTTATTCCTGGCATTCGAAAAATGATCATTAGCCAGGCGTGGCAGTGCATGCCTGTAATTCCAGCACTCTGGGAGGCCGAGGCAGGAGGATCACAGATTTGAGACCAGCTTAGGCAACTTAGTGGTTTAGCACCAGCTTCAGTAACTTAGTGATTTAGCAAGAACTTATCTCAAAATTAAAAAAATAATAATAATAGGGTATAGAACTCAGCACAAAGACCCTGGGTTCAATCCCAGTACAGAAAAACAAAACAAACAAACAAAAAACAATTAATTAAAATGGAGGATCAAAGGAAGTTACACGATTTATTTAGTCTTCTTTTGAAATAACTGCATTTGTCCCATAGTTGATTCACCTGCTGTTACTTAGATTTGTCTACAACTATTGACTAAACATCTTGCAAAGCAGACTACACTCCTTGTGTTTACCCCATAACCACTGTTGTAAAGGAAATGAAAAGATGGGGAGGGAGGAGAAAGTATGGGCATTTTCAGGAACTGACAGTCCTTTTTTTTAATAATTATCACCCCAGGTGCCTTGTGACCTAGGATAGAACAGGTGCAAGGCAAAGCCCTCAGTAGTCCCAGTCAACAGGTGGTATTCTGTGACAGTCATTATGGAAGTCAAGAAGATAGATAATAATCAAAGCTGATTTATTTAGCAAGACTTTCAATGTACAATTGGAGGAAAACTGAAGTGAAGACTATAGATCATCTGCCTACCCATACAGGAAGAAAACTCCAGAGGGATCATTTAAAAATCTATCTCCCCAGTTAGACCAAAAAAAAAAGAAAAGAAAAAAAAATTCCTGTTGATAGGATACTTTTGCTTTCACTTATAATGAGCAGCTAACTGATACGCATAATATAACTTTCCAGCAACTAACACCTTGTAAAGAGTCACTACACTTTAAATAATCATCTCCAAGTCAGGCATGGTGGCACATGCCTTTAACCCCAACACTCGGGGGGCTTGTGAGTTTGAGATCAGCCTGGGCTACAAGTGAACTTAAAGTCAGCCTGAACCGTGTAGTGAGACCCTGTCTCAAAAACTAGGGCCTGGGATTTAGCTCAGTGGCCTAAGAACTGGCCTGACAAGTGTGAGGTTGTAAATTCAATCTCCTGTACCAAATAAATAAATAAATAATCATCTCCATTCTTATTTAATTCTTACACTAACTCCGTCATCATTGACCTCTGTAAAATGCTGACGCTCTAACAATAATGTCAGAACATGAACCCTGGGCTGGAATCAGATTTCAGCCTCAGCTGTGTTGTTGTTGTTCTTTTCTGATACCAGGAATTGAACTCGAGAAGCTGATTCCGCTGCAGCTTGCCACTAACTGTAGGATCTTTGTCAAGTAATTGAACTTCTGTCGTGCCACATTCCTCATTTGTTAGTAGAAGAAGAAGAAGAAGAAGACGAAGAAGAAGAAGAAGAAGAAGAACCATCTTACAAGGTTTTTGTGAGGATTAATGAAATAATGGATGTGAAGTGCCTGGCTCAAAATAAACCGTGTGGCTTGTCTTGGTGGTGGCAGAAGTGGTAACAATGACGACAAAAATATTGTACCGGAAGAAGAAACCAGGGATTATGAAAGGTGAAGAAGTTGCCAAGACCTCCACTAATAAGGGTCGGAACTGGAATCTGAATCCTAGGCTGACTGCTTAAGCATGACTTTCACCTCTGAGCAGTCCTGCCTCTTGGTCCTCAGATGCTACATTTCCACAGCACGGCGCCACTAGAGGCTGCCGTAAGAGCCTGTGCAGCCTCTCGCCCAAGCTCACGGGACACTGCACCAAGACTCTGGGACTGGCTGGGCATGGTTGTGCACACCTGTAATCCTAGGACTCAGGAGACAGAGACCGGAGAATCATAATGAGTTCAAGGCCAGCCTGGGCTTCACAGTGAGACCCTGTCTCAAAAAAACAAATGAAAAAAGACTGAAGGACTCTTATTCCAGGGTGACTGATTGCATGGGAACTGATGCAATTTATTCATTAACTCTTCTGAATTGAGAATCAGGAATTCTGCAAGTATGGCAGCACAAGTCTGTGGAGGACTGCCCACGAATTCGATGTCAGCCTGGGCAAGCAGTCCAGGGTCAGTCTGAACTATACTGTGAGACTGTCTCAAAAAACAAAAAACAAACAAAAAAGAATTCTATGAAAGTACATTAACACTTTGCAAAGGATTCTGCCAAGAGAATAAACAGGCTGGTGGTATTGAAAACAGACCAACAAAAATCTAAATATCACCTCAACAATTTCACATGTGTCAAAAGTACTCAAAACCTGGACAATTTCAGTCAATCACCTCCAGAGTCAACCCCAGTTAAGTCAGGGCCCAGGCTGTGCTTGAACTAGCAATCCTGCTCCATCAGTCTCCCAAAATAGTACAGGTGTTCACTACCACACTTGACTGAGCTTTGACATATATACACAACTGTAAAACTATCACCACAGTCAAATTAGAGAACTAGAGGGGCTGGGGATATAGCTCAGTGACACAGGGCCTGTATGGCAAGCACAAAGTCCTGAGTTCAATTTCCGATATCCAAAAAAACAAAAAGAGAGAAATATGCATCACCCCAAAAATAACTTCATGTACCTTTCTACTACTGCCTTCTATCATTTCCTCCTTACCGTTATCTCCAGAAAACGTATAGTCTGTATTTTCTAGAATTTCATATAAATGGGACAATATGCATTCTAGTTTATCTGGCTTCTTCCACTCAGCATAAGTCAATGTTGTATCAACAGTTCATTGCTTTTGGGGTCAGGAGTTTGGCTCAGTGGCTTAAGCGCCTGCTTGGCAGGCATGAGGTTGTGAGTTTGATCCCCATACCGAAAAAAAAAAAAAAAAGTTCACTGCTTTTTATTGTTGAGTAATATTCCACCGATTTTATCTGGGGATCATGAGAACAGGTTATATGCAAATACAACACCATTTGACATAAGGGCATCAGCGGGCACTGGCATCTAAAGAGGTCCTGGAACTGACCTCCCAAGGACACTGAGGGATAACTATGTATGGTATATATTTGAATATTTGTTATTGCCAATATCCTCTCACTAAAATATAAGCTTTTTCTCAATTTTATTTATTTATTATTTGTTTAATTATTTTTGGTACCAGGGATCAAACTCATGACCTCGCATTTGCCAGGCAGGCACTCTGCCACTGAGTTAAATCCCTGGCCCCTTAAATATAAACTTTTGGTGTGTTTGTCTGTGGCACCAGGGATTGAACTCACAACCTCATGCCTACCAGGCAGGCGCTTAAGCCGCTGAGCCAAAACCCCAGCCCCAGTTTTTTGAGGCAGGGTCGTACTATGTAGCTAAGGCCGGCCTTGCGCTCACGTTGTAGCCCAAGCCGGCCTCGAACTCACAATGCTCCTCCTACCACAGCCTCCTGAGTGCTAGGATTAAAGGCGTGCACCACCGCACCCGGCTAATATAAACTTCTTGAAGACAAGGATTTTATTTCACCCACTGCTGTATCCCTAGCATCCAGGACAGTGGGCCCAGCTTATTTCTGAATTCCACAAATACTGTTTTAATTTGCTGATTAAACATTATTTAGCCAGGTGTGGTGGTACATGCCCGTAATTCCAGCACTTGGGAGGTTGAGACAGGAGGATCACCTGAGTTCAAGGCCAGTGAGCTCAAGGCCAGCAAAACCCTGTCTCAAAAAACAAGCAAAAAAATAAAAAATAAGTAAATAAATGACTTATTATTTTTTCAAAAGCACCTTCCTAGAATTTACTGAGAAGAAAAACTTTAATTCAAATGCTCTGCTGGGCCGATGATTAGCTCAGTGGCATAAGGGCCTGTCTGGGAAGCGTGAGGTCATGAGTTTGATTCCCTGTACCCAGAAAAAAAAAAAAAAGAAAAGTCAAATGTTCTGCTGTTGCTTAAATTGAATCATTAATTCACTGTGATCCACTTCTTAGAATGGATTCTTTTTTAGATGACATTTAACTTCACACGGCACTTACAGAGAGAAAAGAACTCTAGAATTCAAAGGCCAGAAAGTCCAGGTCTGGCCAGTGCCTTACCACAGGTATCAATGCTACAGCCACCAAGTCATAAAGTCTCATCTCAGATAACTTCTAAATTGTAACGATTTGTCACTGTATTGCAGTCTTATGCATCAAGGCTACAACATAAATTATTCAACCTAGTTTGAGGCTCATCCCTCCTAATCCAAAATTGTTAGCTGAAGGATTCTATATAACTATAAAAACCTATGAAAAATAGCCATTATTGAAGCAGGTGTGGTGGTATCTGCCTACAGTCCCAGCTACTCAGAAGACTGAGGCAGGAGAATGGCAAATTAAAGGCCAGCTTTGACAATTTACTGAGACCCTGTCTAAACCAATTAATCAACCAATCGATTAACCAAGCTGGGCATGGTGACACATGCCTGTAATCCCAGCACTCACGAAGCTGAGGCAGGAGGATCACTGCCAGTTCCAGGCCAGCTAGGGCTACAAAGTGAGTTCAAGACCAGCCTGAACTGTCTTAAAAAAAAAAAAAATCAATCAGGCTGAGGATGCAGCTCAATGCAAATCTCTGGTTCGTTCCCCAATACTAGGGGAAAAAAAGCCATTTTTCACCCAGATGTCCACTGGAAGGGCAATCACGGAAGAGTATACTTTGCACAGGTGGTAGTATTTGAAAAGTGAACTTTAAAAAAAAGGATATACTTCTAACCTTCATATAAGAAGAAACACTTGCTAGGAAGGAAATAACAATACCTGTTTATTACTCCACCAATAGCAATTTATGGAATTTAAAATAATTACAAATATAAGACTGGGTACATAGCTCAGTGGGAGAGGGTGTGGTCAGCAAGGCCTTGGGTCTGATAACTGTCACCACCAAAAACAAAACAAAAAAAATTACAAATACAAATCTCATTTATGTATGGAAGCAGAAAAGTATTACAATTAGGAGCAGATATACTGGGCAGGAACAGAACTGAGTTGATTTCCAGATTCTGTGTGCTCTATTCAAGTCACATACCTGCTTCCTGCTTTGTGCTTTACTTGCCTCATCTGTGCAGTGGGTACAAGGTATACAACTGTTACAATGAGTAACAAGATTTAGCTCCTAGAGTCTTTTGAGAATTTCTTAATGCAGACACATAGGACTTATTTAATTGATATTATTGGTAAATAATCAAATGTAAATACATCCACATAAACAAACCTAATGGACACAAAAACATTCTTAGCTATCTATTTCTTCTGATACTATGCAGCCTACATAACATGAAAAGAAATAAAAAAATGAAAAAGTTCACCACTGCCAGTCACAAATGTCACACATATTAGTTTCTGATAGGTCAGAGCATAAATGTGTAAAAACATTTTTTTAATCTACCAAGTCATAGAATTTTTCTTTTAAAATCATTCTTCGGCAGAAATGCCTGGCAAATTCACTCAATACATATAGAGTAAACATTTGAGGAAACCAAACTTAATAGATCAGAAATTTTAACTAATACTCTTTTTAATCCTAAAAGTAAATAAACTATATATACTTAGAGAGGTATATATTATATATTTTAAAACATTTTTGGTTTCCCGAACTTCGATTAGTCTTCAAGGAACAAAGAGCATTCACCTCCCACCTTTCACACCCAGCAGAGCCAATTTAATTAAAAGACTCCACCATCACAGCACAATACCCTGTGAGTTTTCAGGCAGATGAGACACTCAGACACACCTTGCTTTTTATAGAATAGGCCCAAATGAGACATAATAAAATTCTGACTCCATGGGAGGAATTCCCTAACAACTTATATCTTCTCGGCTTTGGTGGGCAGATTGTAAAAGAAGTCAATTAAAGTGTTCAAAACGGAAATGCTGAAGCAACCTCAAAGCCAGACACAAAAATACAGTGGACCGTATTCGCATCTCAAGCACGTCCAACTGTCTCAGGAAACGCGATCCAATCACTGTCGTTTCCAGAAACACAGCAATCCATTTCTATAAATGTTCGCCGTGCTGAAAAGGCAACGCGCACCGAAAACCGCAAAACACAGAAAGATTCCTCGCATTCCGTTTATAGCCAGAGACAGGCCACCCTCTCTGCGCCTACCCTAGGGAGTCCTCCTTGCGACAATAAGAATTTCATGACACCCAAAGCTACCTCCACACCAAAATGTCATCCTCCAAAGTGGAAGGGGCGCAGTGCCAGCACCCGCAGCCTCGATGAAAGGACTCTGCCTGTCTTCCCACCTCTGGGAAAACATGAAACCGAGCGAAGTCGGGGGAAAGTTCCCATCCACCGAGTGTCTGCTTTCCTTCTGCCCCCCGCTCCAGTAGCACAACTGCAGAGATCTGCTGTTGCACCTGCCACGACACCCAAGCCTGCGACCCTAGAGGACACCCGGGAGCGTACAAAAAGGCTCTAAGGCCTAAGGCGTCCGGGACCCTCGGTGGTAACCCTGTCGTCGCCGTCCGCACTGCCCGCTTCCCTGACAAAGGCTCCGTGTCCGTCAGAGACATGACACACAGAAGTTGCTGGATCGCCCATTGAGGACTGACAGCTGCCGCTGCACCCTCTTCCAAACACACACACACAATCCAAGCAGGACTAGGGGAAGGGAGATGAGGGAGGCTTGCAACGGCAACGTTAGAATAAACATGTCCCCGAGGCTGAGCAACCGGGTGTGACCTGGAAGTGAGTCCAGGGGGCGCGAAGGCTCGGGAAACGCCGGGGTCCGAAGGTTCAAAATGAAACCGCAGATGAATCCCCGGCGAGCAGGGGCGCGCGAGGCCGGAGGCGGCGCTGGGGCTGCAGAGCGCGGCCCCCACCTGTCGGCCCCGAGCCCACTCGCACCTGCCGGCGCCATGGCGAGGCCGGGCCAGAGCGCGGCGAGGACGCGGACCCGCACCCCCAGGCGGGGGTCGCGCAGGGCCGGGCCGCTGGCGGCCGCCTCCTCGCTCACCTCCAGGTCGGTGTCGGCGGCCTCCGGAGCCCCGAGGATCTCGCTGGGCAGCTCCGCCAGGTCGGTGACCCGAATGAGCCCGTCGTGCAGGAAGATGGTCTCCTCTTTCACCGAGAGCCACTGCGCCGAGTCCGCGGCCGCTGCCGCCGCCGCCGCGGCCGCCGAGGAGCCCATGGCCCCGGCTGAGGGCTCGGCGATGACAAGCGGACGCCGGGCCCTGGACGCCGGCGGCAGCCGCGCGCTCACCAGCCCATGCCAGCGACCCGCCGGCCGCCTCGCCCGCGCAGCTCCGCTCTAGGCCATCTGCGGAGCCGCCATCCTCCCAACCCGGCTCCGGAGACCCCAGCCCTGCCGCTGCAGACGCCGCCGCCGCCGCCCTGAGGAGCTAGATCCGCCTCTGCTGCTCGGGAGCCAACTGTCAGTGAGACGCCATGATGGGGGCGGGGCTCCCGGCATGCCCCGCGGAGCGGACAATACCGGCCCCGCCCACCTCCATCCCCGCCCACCGCCCCCGCAGACAGCGCCCAGGCTGCAGAGCCCGAGCCCGGCGCCGCTGCATTGAGACTGCCCTCCGGCTGACCTCCTGGGCCCCTTCTTCCCCTTTCCGCTGGAGGTCATCCGGGCCTGGGGGCGCACCAGGAGAAGAGAACGTCCCTTGCCCTTCCATGTTTACCCAGGCTGCGCTCTTCGCTCTAGCCAGAGCCCCCACGCTGGGCATTGCAGCCAGGTTCCCGCCCTGCTGCTGGGTTAAATGAGATACATGCAAAAATCTGGTGCAGGGTCAAGGGTGTAGCTCTGGGTTGATGCGCTTGCCTACAAGCCACAGGCCACGGTCCCTGGTTTCTAGCTCCGGAGCGGGGGGCGGGGGGCGGAATCTGGCGCAGAACAGGAGTTGCAAACTTGTAGATAAACACTTGATAGAACCGCGCAGTGGGTAGTTAGTATACTGAACTGTTCTGTTAGTATGCTGAAAAGCCAGGCACCGATAACCCACTCAGAATCTGGAGAAGCAGGACTGGGGGGGACGAGGGGCGGGATCTTCAGCTGCCCCGGAGACTGAAGCAGGAGGACGGCAAGTTTAGGCCTACCCGGGCAATTTAGGGGGTTCTTATCTCAAAAAATAAAAGAGGCTGGGAGTATAGCTCAGTGATCCAGTGTACTTGGGTTCGCTTCCCAATACCACCACAAAGTCGGGTGTGGTGGTGCCCACGTGTAATCCCAGCATTTGGAAGACTGAGTCAGGAGGATTGCTGTGAGTTGGAGGCCAGACTCCACTACGTATGGAGACTCTATCAAAAAAAAAAAAAAAAAAAAAAGACAACAAAACAAAATCCAGTGAAAATAAAGCACCTGTCATCGATGTTTATGGCCCAGTGCATAACAAGTATTCCATGATTAATAGTAACTATTGTTACATTCCAAATATTTAACCTTGATACGCACCTTTAAAATATGCACACCAGCTGGGGATTTAGCTCAGTGGCACAAGTGCCTGCTTGGTAAGAGCAAGGTTGTGCGTTTGATCCCCGGTACCAAAAAAAAAAAAATGTACACTGGGCCTAGGGGCACCTGCCTGTAATCCCAGGACTCTGGGAGGCTACCTCTAAACAACACAGCAACACACTGAGACCCTGACCTAAAATAAATAAATTTGTTAAAGGACTGAGGATGTGGCTCAGTGCAAAAGCCAAGTTCAGTACCCAGTACACCCACCCCACACAGGCACTCACCAATTTTTGTGAAAACAAAAAGGAACTATAGTTGCAGAGAAAATCGCATGGGAAAATGTATACCAGATTGTTCACACAAGCTGCCCTGGGGGTTTGGGGCTGGTTTGAAATGGTGGAGGCAAAATTGTTCTTTATAGGTGACATCTATAATCTGAATTTTAAGAAACAAATTGCTAGGCTGGGTATGGTGGCACATACCTGTAATCTCAGCACTAGGGAGGCTAAGGCAGGAGGAACACTATGAGTTCAAGGTCAACCTGGACTACACAGTGAGCAAAACCCTCTCTCAAAAAATAATAATAATAATAATAAAAAAAAGCGGAACATTAGGACTCAAATCTACCAAGTCAACTTTGAGGACAGTAACTGGGGGAAATAAACAGCCCCGTTAGTCAAGGATATGTACATGGGGATGTGGAGCTCAGTGTGCATTCTAAATGTCCAACAGAGGCCGAGGCTATAGCTCAGTGGCACAGCGCCTGCCTGACAAGTGCAAGGTCCTCAGTTTGATTCCTGGTACCCACAAAATAAATAAATAAATAAATCCAACAATATGGGACCAGTAACTAAAATAGGTTATGTCCCTAAAATGGACTATTTGAAGCCATTCAAAACCATGTTTAAGAAGAATATTAATGTTCGTGATATACTGCTAATTGGAAAAAAACGAGACTAAAATAGTAAGTTTCCAATTTAATTTAAAAGCTAGCCATGGTAGCACATACCTCTGCTGCACTGAGGAATCTGAGGTAGTAAGATCATTTGAAATCACAAGTTCAAGACCAGACTGGACAACATAGCAAAACCTCAACAAAAAAATAATACAATTTAATTTTAAATAAGCAATAATGATCTGTATAGGATGATTGCATTTTAAAAAATGACATGCTTGTGTGAGGATAGGTATAGAACAAGCACTGTAAGGCTTCTGTGTGAGCCTAAAGAATACGCTTAAAGGTGATTCAGGAGTTGTGGTTTGTACTTTGGAAAATTTCCCAAGTTTTCTTCCTAGAGCATGGATCAGGTCTGCTTTTTTTAGTTTTTTATTAGTCCACGGTGGCAGTGCACAGTGATCACATTCCCCGTGGGGAGTTGGTTCGTGTGCATCACACATCTCAATTCTTTCTCTCATCCCCTCCCTCACTACTCCCTCCATCTCTTGGCCCCCTTCCCTTTTGCAAAAGATCTATCTCCCTTTTTCCTATTACCTATCTTGTATCTTGCTTTTTATTTATACCTTGGGTTTCTCATATAAGAGAAACTATCTAAGCAATATCTAAGCATGTGGATCTGATTCATTTCATTTAACATTATGGTCTCAAGGTGCATTCGTTTTCCTGCCAACAGACTAAAGTTTATTCTTCTTTATGACAGAGTGCTACTCCATGATATATACATATCACATTTTCTTTACTCACTCGTTGATGGATAGATAAGCTGTGTCCAAGGTTTAGTTATAGTAAGCTGTGCTGCTATAAACAAGGAGTGTGCATGGATCACTGTAATATGATGTCTTTTGACTTTTTCAGGAAGCTACCTAGAAGGGGACTCATTAGGTCAAATGGAATTTCTATTTTTAATTTTTTGAGGAATTTCCATTCTGATCTCCATCATGATTGTCCTAGTTTACACTTCCACCAAGAGTGTAGAAGGGTTTCTTTTACCCTGCAGCCTCATCCACATTTGTTATTATTTGATATCATTATGGTGGAATCTCACTGTTGCTTTAATTCGCATTCTCTAATGGCCAGAGATTTTGAATGTTTTTTCATGTTACTTATTGAGAACATGGGTTGCTTTTTAAAAAAGTAATCATATTTTTAATATAAAAATCCAATATGTACACATATGTTTATAGCAGCACAATTTGAATAGCTAGATTTTGGAAACAAGTCAAATGCCTATCAACTGAGGAATGGATAAAAAAAGAAATAGTCTTTTTTGCCGGGCGTGATGGCGCACACCTTTAATCCCAGCACTCGGGAGGTTGAGGTAGGTGGAACATTGTGAGTTTGAGGCCAGCTTGGGCTACCACGTGAGCAAGACCAGTCTGTACTACCTAGTGTGACCCTGCCGCAAAAAAAGCAGGGCCAGGAGTTTGGCTCAGTGGTTTAAGTGCCTGCCTGGCAGACATGAGGTTGTGAGTTCAATTCCTGGTACTGACAAAAAAAAAAAAAAAAAAAAAGAAATGGTCTTTTTATTCAATGCTGTACTACTCAGCCATAAAGAAGGATAAACTGGAGACTTCTATGGGTAAATGGCTGGAATTTATGACCATACTCATAAGTGAAATAAACCAGATGCACATGTGTGAACATCATATTGTCTCCCTAGTGTGAGAAGCTGAAAGAGTAAATAAAATCCAAAATGTACAATAGATATTTTAAAATGGGAAGAAACTTCAAAAGGAAAGAGAAACTGGGATGGGGAAATGGAGAAAAGAAGGAAGGAAAAGCAAAAAAAAAAAAAAAAGTATATATATATATATATATATATAAGTTAAGATAGTTGTACTACTAATTTTTCTTAGTTCATTGAAAAGAAAGGTTTGGACTAATATTGTTTGGACAATTAAGTGCCAGTATCTTGTACCCTGAATAACTAAAGATAACAATATGCAATGTATTAATCATTGTTACCCTCCTATTATCTTGTTTCAAAATTTTGTTTTATTTTTTCTCTTAAAGACAAAAAAAAAATCTATTTAACATGGAAAAGTCCAGGAACATCCATTCATTTATAAGAATACCCTGCATGAAGCTGGGCGTGGTGGCTCATGCCTTTAATCCCAGCACTTGGGAGGCTGAGGTAGGAGAAGCGTTGTGAGTTTGAGGCCTGCTTGGGCTGCAACTCGAGCACAAGGCCGGCCTGAGCTACATAGTGCAACCTTGCCTCAAAAAAACCAGGGCCAGGAGTTTGGCTCAGTGACTTAAGCGCCTGTCTGACAGGTGTGAGGTTGGGAGTTCAATCCCTGGTGCCACAAAAAAAAAAAAAAAAAAAAAAAAAAAAGAATACCCTGCAGAGGAGTCATTGATGGCCTCCATTCATAAACAATAGAGGTTCAGAATTAAGTAACTTGCTCCTGGATAGGAAGTGGTAGAACTAAGGTTTGAATCCATAGTGCTCTTCATCCTGCACTGTTTCCCTCCCAAATTAAAAAAAATTTTTTTTGCAGTAGTAAAGATTGAACAAAGGGCCTTTGCACTGACTGAACTACATCCCTAAACCCCTTGGTAAAAATATTTTATTTGGGGGGCTGGGGATTTAGTTCAGTGGCACAAGCACCTGCTTGGCAAGCCCGAGGTCGTGAGTTTGATCCCTGGTACCAAAAAAAAAAAGAAAAAATTATTTTGAGATAAGATCTTGCTGCATTGCCCAGGCTGGGCTCAATTTGGTGATCCTCTTGCTTCAGCCTCCCAGAGTCCCAAATAACTCTCGCACTGTTACTATCATCTCGTGCTTACAATTATCGTTCATTTCATTTTCATTATATTCACTCCACAGACACTTGTTAAGCCCCTAGCAGGTGTCAAATGCAGGAAGGTACATAAAATAGAGATAACCAGATATCTGATTGTCTAAAGTACCATGTAAAAAAATGGATTCCCTGCTCTCAAAGAGTTGAGGAGTTTTTCAAATATATGTTGAAAATATCCTGAAAGAACACAGCTATTTCTCTCTTCTTGGTTCCAGGAGAATTTCTTGATTCCCGCCATATGGCTTTGTTCTTGATGTGGGGTTATTACGATGTGCCAGGCAAGAAAGTCGTCCCTCAGGAGTGTACAACCTAATAGAGGAACGAGACCAAATAAAGACACAATAAGCTCAGCACTTAAGCACAGCTTGGTGCCTTGAAAACAATAAAACAGGCAAATGTGTCGAAACTGGGGCTGGGATGCCGTTCAGAACAGAGCACTGCTTAGTGTGCTCAAAGCCCTGGGTTCAATTTCCACCACCACCAACAGGATGACCAATGTAGCCAATTCTCACAATGATGGTCTGAGAAAGGTAGTATTTGTCCTCCTATTTTCTGCTAGGAAACCAAGACTCAGACACTGCTCAATGTCACAAACCCAGTAAACATTGAAGCTCCATTTTGGGGGGGGGGGTACTGGGAATCGAACTCATGACCTTGCACTTGCCAGGCAGATGTTATGCATTGAGCTATATACCCAGCCCCTGAAGCTCTGATTTGAACCCAGGTCTGCCTGATTCTACAACCCCAGCTTCCTCATTTGGGCTGCACGGAATCCCATTCATTCCCTTTGCTCACAATTCCAAACACCCATCATAATTTGAAAAGACTTGAGTTTTACACACTAAATATTCACCTTGAGTAGTTCAGAGAGCATTTCTTGGGTTCTCCATGTTTATATTTCAAGATCAAGGAGGGAAGATGCCCAGGAACTATTGTCCTTCACCCTAATTAATGAAAATAGCATAGATCTGGGGTATAAAGTCTTTAGACTGCATAATGGAGAGTTATTTAATATTTTAGCAACAGTAATTAATTAGTCATAGGCCTTACATGGCTGCCACCATACCTTGATGAGGCAGCTGATGAATTAATATTTATAGTTACCCTCTGGAAATAAGACCATTTACTGCGAATTTTTAGAATAGATCAGCAAGATAAAGAAAGTCTTTGGTCAAAAGAACTTTCTGCTGACAGCCTGCAGGCAGGGAATCCATACAACAGAGAGAGCGAGAGAGACAGACAGACAGACAGAGAGACAGAGAGAGAGGGGCAGAGAGAGACAGAACCAATTCATAAACAGGAAAGATTGATGACTTATGACTTCTTTTCTTTGGGATCGTTCCTTCCTACTTTTTCAATCAAGAATAGAGGATGAACAGGGCATAGTGGCACATGCCTGTAATCCTAGCACTCGGGAGGCTGAGGAAGGAAGATCCCGAGAGTTTGAGACCACCCTGAACTATTATAGTGAAATCCTGTTAAAAAAGAAAAGAAAAGAAAGAATAAAAGGAAGGAAGGAAGAAAGCAAGAAAATGAAAAACAGGATAGACGATCAGGGTGGGGAAATGACTAAGGGAACATGGCTGAGGATCCTCATTTGGAAGCTAAAAGGGTAAGGGAAGCAGAAGAAGAGCTGTGGTAGGTCGGACCTCTGTCACTTGGGAGGCCTCTCCCTGCAGCCCCAGCTGCTGACATGATATTCACCGGCCTGAGCTCAAACTGGGGCCCCTCTGGGATTTCTCGATCTCTCTCCCTTCTGCTGACTTTTCTGTACCAGCTGACGGTGTCAAATGAGTCTGTAATCCTTACTGAGCTCGCAAATATGCGCGTGTGGCGTGGAGATAAATGGCCCTTGATAAACCTTAACAGAACTGGCAGGCGGTGCAAAACCCCAAGTGAAAAACACATGCACATCTGCCAAGCGTCCTCGTGCTCACGCGCACACTGACAGTACCTGTGGGAAGATTATTCCCACCCCAAGCACAGTCTCAAAGAGGAACACACACCCACTCAAGTCTCTCTGCGGGATCTGGGCGATTATTCAGCTCATGGATGTGGGTCGCAGAGGCAGCAAGGAAAGGAAATCGGATGACAGAGATACTGCAAAACGACGAAAGACGAATTCTCCTTGCAGCTCTGCTGAAATACTGAAGCCAAGCGACAGGCCTCAGCCTTGAGCACAAGCCCGAACAGGGACCTGCATGACCTGCAGCTCTCTTCCTTGGAGAAATCAGCACCATGGAGATCTGCATGCCGCTGTGTCCTCTGGTGTCACCTGGTGGGCATGAGAGGTGTTGCTGCGCCCAAATTTCCAATTCTGGTTTGAGAATTTGCAAACAAGCCTCTGCTGCAAAATTTAAGATTAAGAAAAGGTCGTTTCCACTAAAGAAATGTGAGCAAAAGACAGGTTCGTGGGGTTTCCACAAAAGGAAAGGCACTGCATGTTTCCATTCATTGGTGTCTACTCAACGCCTACTTTGAGTGGCCACAGTGTTAGATTTAGGAGTCTGTTTGTTTCTCCTTTCTTCCTTCTCTGTTTAATTAAGTGGCCCAGACTTGCCTCAAACAGCAATCCTCCTGTCTCAGCCTCCTGACTGCTGGAATTACAGGCATATGCCACTGCTCTCAGCTAATTACCAGATTTTAATTCATTTACCTATGTAAAGACTCTGTCTCCAAACAAGGTCACATTCTGAGGTGAGGTGGTGGAGAACCTATGGCACACTTGGTGCAGCAGGCACGCAGAGCCCTCTCCGTCTGCACGCAAGTCAAGTGGCCCAGGCCAAGGTCTGACAGATTACTAGCAGGCACACAACAGCAAAGATGGGGGATGTAGCTCAGGGCAAAGTTCTTGGGCTCAATCCTTATCACTACAAAAAGAAAACAAAAAAGGGCAATTTGTATGTGTGGTCCTAGGGATGGAAGTGAGGGCCTCATAAGTACCAGGTAAGTACTCCACAGTGAGCTTCACCCCAGCCCTGGGAAAAGGGAGACAGAGAGCAGAACCCCTGTGAGGACAGCAGGGGAGGTTCAAGTGTCACAGGCAGGCCAAGGACTGCAGGCCATCGGCAGCAACCAAGAGAGGTAAGGGGTTTTTCCTAGAAGCTTCAAAAAGAGCATGGGTAGTGTGTGGGGGGGTGCGTGCTTGTAGTCTCAGAATTCGGGAGGCTGAGGCAGGAGGATTGCTGTGAATTTGAGACTACCCTGGGCTCCATAGTGAGTTCAAAGCCAGTCTGGACTACATAGCAAGACCCTGTTTCAACACACACACACACACACACAGTCTCAAAATAAAAAATAAAAAGAGCTAAGGGTGTAACTCAGCACAAAGACCCTGAAATAAATTCCCAATAGGGAAAAAAAAAAAAAAAAAAAAAAAAAGAAGGCATGGACCCTGCCAACATCTTGGTTTCAGGCTTTGAGCCTCCAGAACCGTGAGAACAAATTTCCATTGTTTTAGGCCGGGACATTCATGATGCTTTGTTACCGCAGCCCTAGGAAACCAACACAAAGGCTTCCTCAAGCTTTCACCGGAGCAGGTGGAGGGAATCGCGCTGCTGCAGAGACTGGGCTCAGCCACAGGATACACCTTGGCAGCTGTGGTGTGAGCAGAGGTGAAGTGAGTCACACAGCCGGCATCCTTCAGAGGAAGTGCAGGCTCCAGAACCTGCTGGGGCCCAATCCTGCAGGTCTCAGCAGTGAAACTGGCCCGCAGCAGCCAGCCCCAGGCCAGGAAGGGTGACACGTGGGCTTGGGATTGTTGGCCACTGAGATTTTTGTCTGATTCCTTAGTCCCTAGTAACTGGCATGATGTTGGAAAAAAGTAACTGCTTAGTAAAAGCTGGAGGAATTTGAAGATGCCTTGCTGGAATCTATACTCTTGGGTTCTTTGTTTTGTTGTGGGGTTTTTTTTTTGTTTTGTTTTGTTTTGTTTTGTTTTTGTACCAGGGATTGAACTCACAACCTCGTGCCTGCCAGGCAGGTGCTTAAGTCACTGAGCTAAATCCCCAGCCCTGTTTTTTTTGAGACAGGGTCTCACTATGCAGTTCAGGCTGGCCTTGAACTCACTTTGTAGCCCAGGATGGTCTCAAATTCACAACGATCCTCTTGCCTCAGTCGCCCGCCCAGCACTACTTTTTGAGACAGGGTCTCACTATGCAGTTCAGGGGAATCTATGCTCTTGATTGGCATCTGCTCCTTGGTCTCACTTCAGGCCAGTGCCCATCCTGATCTCAGAAAACCACCCTGGCTAGGCAAGGTAGCCCACGCCTGTAATCCCAGCATTTGGGAGACTGAGGCAGGAGAGGCCAAGAGAGGCCAGCCTGAGCTACAGAGTGAGTTCAAGGATAGTCAAAACTGTGAAAAGACATTGTGTCTCAAAAAAATAAAAAAGGTCTGAGGATGTAGTGGGAAGGCTCTCAGTTTAATTCCCAATAAAATAAAATGGCAATTTTATGTATTGTATATTTTACTAAAATAAATTTTTTTTCAGGTATTTGGCATATAGTGAGGATCATAATATTTGCCTTTTTTGTTTATTAGTTTTTGTTTTTTGGTCAAGGTCTCACTCTGTAGTTTAGGCTGTTCTTGAGCTCACTGTGTAGCCTGGCTGGCCTCAAACTCTCAGTGGCTCTACTGCCTCAGCCTCCTGAGTGTTGGGAGTACAGGTGTGTACCACCATGTGTGGCTACCTTTGTTACTGTATATTCATTTTCTAAGAGCTAAGGGAATAGTCAGGATTTTAATCAAAGTACATCTGACCCCCAAAGCTATAATTTCAACCATTATGCCATTTCCAATTGACCTTCAGTCCAAGAATTTATCTTTATTTTACTTATTATGTATTGAGTTGGAGTCTTCCAATGTGGGCTACACTAGCATCCAACTGCTGGACTCATGTGATTCTTTGCCTCAGCCTCCTGAACAGCTAGGGCTCTGATAGCCTACCACTGTGCCCAGCTAAAGAATTTTTTTGTTGTTGTTGTTGTTTTGTACTGGAGATTGAACCCAAGGCCTTGAACTTACACTTTTAAAAATAGACTCATGTTTCTTGTGTTTGGTAGTGGGATAGAAGCCAGGGCCTCATGCATGCTAAGCCCTAGCTTTACCAATGATTTACATATCCAGCATGATAGGCTTTATTTATCGACCTATTTATTTGCTTATTTATTTATTTTGCAGTGCTGGGGAGTGAACCGAGCTCCCTCACACTGAAACACCAGCTCTCCCCGCCCCCTTTTTTTCTTTTTTTGGCGGCACCAGGGATCAAACTCACAACCTCGCACCTGCCAGACAGGCACTTAAGCCACTGAGCCGAACTCCCGGCCCTGGTTTTTTTGAGGCAGGGTCGCACTACGTAGCTCAGGCTGGCCTTGCGCTTGTGTTGTAGCCCAAGGCAGGCCTTGAACTCACAATGCCCCTCCTACCTCAGCTTCCGGAGTGCTGGGATTAAAGGCGTGCACCACCACACCCGGCTTCCCCTTTCTTTCTTTTTTTTTTTTTTCCTTACTTTTTATTGACAGGGTCTTGCTAAGCCACTAAGTTGGTCAGGCTAGGCTCAAACTCAAGATTCTCCTGCCTCAGTTTCTCAGAGTACTGGGATTACAGGTATGCACTACCATGCCTGGCTAACAGACTTAAATTTTTGAGTAGTTTTTGGTTTACAGAAAAACTGAATGGGAAACACAGAGCTGCTAAATAACTCTTTGATGAGTCCCCATTATTTCTCTAGGATTATTCTGTCATATTTATGTAGTGCCCTTGTTATAATTGGTGAGCCAATATTGACATGTGAGTAAACTAGGTAGCTGATATTAGTGCTCAATGCTTGCAATGTATGTTCAATGGATTTTTTTTTTTTTTGAGACAGGGTCTCACTATGTAATTCAGGCCGGCCTTGAATTTACTATGTAGCCCTGGCTGGCCTCGAACTCACAGCAAGCCTGTCTCAGCCACCAGAGTGCTCGAGCACAGGGATTACAGGTATGCGCTACCATGGCTGTTAAGAAGTGTATAATTAGATATATCTACCATTATGGTACCATCCGAAACAGTCTCCATGCCCTAAGTATGCCAAGTCCCACCTATTCATCCCTCTGAAAACCCATCTCCAAACCCCAGCAACCACTGTTTGTTCGTTTGTTTAGCGGTGCTGAGAATTGAGCCCATACTAGGCTAGGACTTTATTACTGGGTCATGTCCTCACACACCCCGTTTTTTTTTTTTTTGTTTTTTTGGTTTTTTTTGGCTTTTTGAGACAGGGTCTCACTTTGTAGTTGAGGCTGAACTTGAACTCATCATGTAGCCCAGGGTGGCCTTGAATTTATGGCGATCTTCCTGCCTCAGCCTCCTGAGTGCTGGGATTACAGGTGTGAAACACTAGCCGGGATATGAATAAGACTGCTATGAACATTTGTGTGTAGGTTTTTTTGTGACTAAGCTTCCAAACTCACTTGGGTAATTTATATTCCTTTTAAACTTTTGTATTTGTGCATACACATTCCCCTAGCTTCTAAAACAATGCATATGTTTTTAAAAATAAGTGTAAGCCAGTTTCAGTGACTATGGATCCAGCTTCCCCAGGAGACTTAAGTGGGAGGGTCACTTGAACTCACAAATTCAAGACCAGTCTACACCAGCCGGGTGTGGTAGCGCACGCCTTTAATCCCAGCACTTGGGAGGCTGAGGTAGGCAGAGTGTTGTGAGTTCGAGGCTAGGGCTACAACACGAGTACAAGGCCACAACACGAGTACAAGGCCAACCTGAGCTACATAGTGTGACCCTGCCTCAAAAACCTAGGGCCGGGAGTTTGGCTCAGTGGCTTAAGCGCCTGTCTGGCAGGTGCGAAGTTGTGAGTTTGATCCCAGGTGCCACAAAAAAAAAAAAAAAAAAAAAAAAAAAACTGGGCAACCTAGCAAAATTCATCTTTGAACCAAAAAAGAAAAAAAAAAATCACGAAATAAATGTAACATTTGAGATAACTTTCTGCAATTTAATTTTTTGAGTAAAAATAACTGTCATAAAAACAGTATATATATGGTTTTTACTTTTTTTGTGTGTGTGGGTGCTACAGAAAGAACTAAACTAGGCTACATTCCCAGATGGCCCTTTTTAATTTTTTATTCAGAGACAGGCTCAGTCTCACTAAATTGCTTAATTGCCCAATTTGGGCTTGAACTTGCAATCCTCCTGCCTCAGCCTCCAGAGTACTGGGAATAGAACCAGAGCCTTCTCATTGAGCTACACCTCCAGCCCTCTTTTTGTTTTTGTTGCTAGCGTACTCAACTTCTTCTTTCAATTTTTGATTTTTTTTTTTTTTGCGGCACAGGGGATCAGACTCACAGCCTGGCACCTGTCAGACAGGCGCTTAAGCCACTGAGCCGAACTCCCGGCCCTAGTTTTTTGAGGCAGGGTCGCACTGTGTAGCTCAGACCAGCCTTGCGCTCGTGTTGTAGCCCAAGCTGGCCTCGAACTCACAACACTCTGCCTACCTCAGCCTCCCGAGTGCTGGGATTAAAGGCATACACCACCATGCCCGGCTTCAATTTTTGATTTTAAGACATGGTCTCACTATACTGCCCAGGCTGACCTTGAACTTGCAATTCTCCTGCCTCCGCTTTCTCATAAGTTCACATTACAGGAGTGAGTATGTGTATTTTAGAAGTTAGATCATACAGATATTTCTATCTTTGGAGATAATCATTCATATTTTGTACCTTCTAGACTATTTCCAAAGCACACACACACAGCATCAGTCATTTTATCCAGAAATGGCCTAAAACAACCATTTCACAAAGGTCTAATTTCTGGGTTGGGCTCCCACAGCTGGCCTAGGGTGGCCTTGCTCGCTTCTCGGATGTCTGGAGATGGCGCTGGGTTGGGCCCCGCACTGTGATCTCGTCCACTCTGAGACTCACCTGGGCTTCTTCACATGGTGCCACAGTGTCCCAGGAGGCAAGCATGGTGGCTGCCAGGCCTAGGCTTGCACATCCCATGTCATTCGTACTATGTTCTGTTGGCCAAAACAAGCCAGAAAGGGGTAGGAAATATATTCCTATTTGGAACAATACAAAGGTGCTAAAGCTTTGCAATGGATTTAAAAGACGCAGGAACCCTTAGATGTCGCTGACATCCATAAAAGAGATCAGTGAAGCTGGGTGTAGTAGTACACACCTGTAATCCAAGCACTCAGGGAGGCTGAGACAGGAGGACAAGTTCAAGCCCAACCTTAGCTATTTAGTGAGATCCTGTCTCAATCTCTAAATACCGTAAAAAAAAAAAAAAAAAAAAAAGAGGGCTGGAGATGCATTCCCACACAGCATACACGTACACACACACACACACACAATGAAGCCAAAACAATTTAGCATACTAAGATCCTGTGTTTTCACTCATTCTCTTGTGAGTACACACAGGAGATTCACAGGTGAGGTAGGTAACATGATATTGTAACAGTCTGAAGGTGGAGCGGGTAAGTGGAGTTGTTTTCTATTAAAACAGACAAGTTGATTTGAAAAAAATGTAAAATTGGTGAGCGTGGTGGCACAGTCCTATAATCCCAGCCCTTAAGAGGCTGAGGCAGGAGGATTACCATGAGTTCAAGGTTGGCCTGGGGCTCCCTAATGAGTTCAAGTCCAGTCTGAACTACACAGCAAGACCCTGTCTCAAAAGCAAGACAAAAGCCAGGCGTGG
>RJWM01010174.1:0-64703 GCA_004363535.1 Dasyprocta punctata
CATTTAGCACATTGTCAATGTTGAGCCGCCACCACCTCTGTTTCCCTGACATTTTCAGCCCTTCAGAAAAAATCCCTGGACCCATCAGGCGCTCAGTAGTCCTCCTCCCTACCGCCTGCGTCTGGTAACCACTGATTTGCTTTCTGTCTCCAGGAACTGCACTGTTCTCAGCATCTCCTACCATTGGAATCATGCCATAGTGCATTCTGAGTCTGACTGCCATCACTTGGCATAATGTTTTCAAGGTTCATTGATGTTTTAATATGTATTTAATTCCTTTTTGCCTCAGTATTTCATTGTCTCTCTACAGCATGTCCTGTTTACCCATTGTTTCATTCTTTAACAGGTTATTTGCACCACTTGGCTGTTGTAAACAGTGCTGTTATTATCATTCATGTATTTTTTAGTATCTCTCATATATTTGTTCTGTTACAGCTTTGCATGGAATTCTAGCTACATAAAATGTCTTTATCTATGTAAACATGTGTGTTTCTCTGCCTTTTGCTCTGACAGAAAAATAAAAAGGAAATTTGGTCTGGCATTTTTGAAAGAGATTAGTTGAGGAATAAGAAGCCAATGAGTTTGACTGTATTAGCCTGTGTATTCTAATGTCTACCATTGCTGTTCAAGAATGATTCAGTCAACTTCAAGGAAACATGTCACATTTGTCATTTGAGTGACAATGAACTTGTGGAGAGCATCCTGGATATCATTGAGAATGGAGCCTAGATTTTAAAGAAGGGAACCTGTTCGATGAACAGTTGCAAAGAAGAATGTATGGTAGGCCTTAGCCAAGCAGAGATGTGATCTGCAGAGCGTTGTTCTTTTTGATGTCCTTCCTCCCTTTCTTTCTGGTCCCTTGATGTGCTAGATGGTGACAACAGAATTTGTGCTTGAGTAATGTGACTCTCCCTTCTGGAAAGGCAAATAAATTCAGATTTGTTTCAGATTACCATGTGTGGAACTTTGTTCATTACCTTCCAGTAACATTTATCAGGGTCAATAATGTAATGCTACTGCCATAGTGATGAAGAGCAAAGTGTTCTGGCCTTGAAATAAAATCCCAAAGTATGTATTTATTCTTCTTTTCAAAAACTATGTTAAGGGGAATTTTCCACATCGTTCTGTTTCAGGGCCTAGGTGAAATGGAGCAGAATGCAGACACCAAAGAAAAGTAAAAATGCCACTTCAAGATCTAGAGATCTTATTCAAACCTCATCTAATTTTATATCCTTCAGCAATTTAAGCCAGATTTGCAATGTGAATCTCACTAAAAGGTGAATGGTACATATATAAAGTTGAGTGCACGATGGAAAGCCTCCAAAATAGACAAAGACTCAATATTTTAGGGGCTTCTCATTTTACCACGAATTAGAGGTCAGGACACAGACCAGAAAAATGATGGAAATGAGATTACAAGAGAAAACCACTGCCAAACCCATGAAGTCCAGCTATGTATATGCACAGGAAATTTGTACTTATTTACAAGTGATAAGTTTAAGAAGCTATCATTACATCTTAGATTTCTGTTTGGGGAGAAATTCCCAGCCCTACTAAGAAACTCTTATTTTTTTTAAAGTAACAAGCATTTTAGTCTCCTCACTGTACCGATGCTCTTCAAGGTCCCATTCCCATTTCTTCCACCTCCCAATGACAGCATTATAGTTATTTTTGTTTCTGTTGCATCCTGGCTCTCCAAAATGTCACTGTGTCAACATGTTGTTAGAGAAAGCTGAGTTTATTCTTATTGGTGATGGAGAGGACTGTCTTGGCAGACTTAGTAATGTGTCAGGTGAATATCCTTTTCTGTAAAATCTAATAAAATAACCCATCATCTCCAGGATTTCAGTATTACATCTGCAAGGGAAAAAATGTGCTCAGCTGTTTTAATTGTGTTTGAAAAACACCAGTGTTGTAAAATATAGGACTCCCCTCCCAGCCTCTGTTCTCACTACATGTTAGATGCTGTCCTAGCAACCTCACGTTTTCACTTAGTCTTTGCGAGAATCATGTACAATTAAAGAAGAGATAACAAGGAGGCCGGAGCCTAAGTCATTGGTTCATGGTCACCCAGCTGTGAAGAGTCAGAGCCCAGATTTGGACCCACACCAACCTCTCCACTGCTACACTCAGGGCAAGGTGCAGTCCATCCAAGTGGGCTCACCAGGTGGCTGCAGAGACTCCATGACTGATGAAAATAATGGTCTGTCACTTAGCTATGTGTTGGAGTTTGAGGGGAGTTAGTGACATCTCTGCCATAGTTTGAAACCAGGGGAAAGAGAGATTCAGGAGTCAGACAGCTGAACATACATTTTTCTCATTATAGGTGATCACATACTCAATGACATAGTTTAACTCTGCTTTCCTAATACTGTACCCTGGGAATAGAAGGACTTTCACAGGCAGGGCTGGAGAACTGCAGATATCTCCTAAGAGTCTGACTGTCCTAGTGGGGAGAATTGGGTGGGCCAAGCATGGTCACAGTTTTACTCTAATGAAGAGTTTAACACCCTGGCCAAAAGGCCTGTTTGGCACTTGGTGGGACTTTTCTCAAAATAATGCTATTTAGGTACTGGAGACTGAACCCAGGGCCTTCACACTGAGCTGCGTCCTTCCAACTACCTCCCAATTTATTTTTTTTTAATTTTGATACATTCAAACTGCAGCTTTGAATGTCTGGGTATAGACTAGATACAAGTACATGAGTCTGTTTGCACTGACTATTAAATTACTAATTTGCCCAGGTTGGGCTTGAACTTTCAACCCTCCTGTGTCAGCCTCCCAGAATGCTGAGATTATAGGTGTGTACCATCAAGTTTGAAATAATATTTTAACTACATAAAGCAAAATACGTTGCATTACAAAGGAAGCTAGTTACACTCACAAACAAACCTAAAAATATGAATAGTTACATTTATCATAAAAATATGAAAGGTTTTTTGTTTGTTTTGGCAGGGGAGTATAGGAATCAAACTCAGGACTTCCATCTTGCCAAGCAGGTGCTGTGCCACTGAGCTAAATTCCCAGCCCAAAATATGGGTTTTTAAACATAAAATTTCACTCCATAACCAAGGCCAGCCTTGAACTTGCAGTCCTCCTGCTTCAGCCTCCCAAGTACTGGGATTACAGGCATGCACCACTACATACAGCTCTAAAAATATGTGTGCTTCTTTATTAATACATTAAGTAAGAAGATTTGACAGTGAGGCTAATTACTAGCTTAATCTCAAAAGTATGAGTAAATATATTTATGATAAGAATACATATGCTTCTTTATTAATGTATTAACTAATAAGATTTAGCAGTGGGGCTGACAACTAGTCTAATTTTGAGGTAGTAATTAGTATAAATGATATTTTGAGGTATCTGCAGCAAGGGAAATGTATGAAAACACATGCAATTTCTATTCATTGTAAGTTCATAGATATTGTTAATACTACTGCGGTTTGGTGTATACATTCATCATACCTTTAGGAAATATTGCATTTAAATTAAGGGTCAGATAAAATGAGGAGGTATTATTTATTTCCATATTAAGTTCATGGTTTCCCTGGACATGTTCCTTGACCCTAGGTTAAGAACTGTTATTCTTAAATGCTGGAGGGACTGTGGGAAAAAAGGAACACTTCTCCACTGGTTGGTGGAAGTGTAGACTGGTGCAACCACTGTGGAAATCAGTGTGAAGATTCCTCAAAAAAACTAGGATTAGGGGCGGCCAGAGATTTAGCTCAGTGGCTCAAGCAGTTGCCTGGTAAGCACAAGGTTGTGAGTTCGATCCCTGGTACTGAAAAAATAAAATTAAATTAAATTACATTACATTAAGTTAAATTAAATTAAATCAAATTAAAACTAGGACCAGAGGTCCCATCCTACCCAGCTCTATTCCCCTTCCCAAAAGAATTAAAAACATCAGCTTCCCAAAAGAATTCCCCTTCCCAAAAGAATTAAAAACCACAGCTATATATGTGCACCCATGTTTATAGAAATACAATTTGTAATAGCTAAATCTTGAAAACAACTTAAATGCCCATCGACTGAGGAATGGATAAAAAGATGTGGTATTTTTATACGATGAAGTAGTACTCAGCCATAAAGAAGGATAAACTGGAGACTTTTGTGGGTAAATGGATGCAACTTGAGACCATACTCATGAGCGAAATAAATAAGACACACATGTATAAACATCACATTGTCTCACTAGTGTGAGAGGCTGAAAGAACATATGTATATGCATATATAATGTATATGTATATAAAAAAGATAGTTAGGATAGTTATACTACTGATTTCTCTGAGTTTACTGAAGAGAAAGATTTGTGCAGATATTGTTCCGACAACTGAATGCAGATATCTTGTGCTCTGGGTGAATGATTTGGGGACAACAATGTGCAATGTATGTGCCATTGTTGCCCCCTGATTGACATGTTTTCAAATTTTGTTTTACTTTTTTTCTTTTCTTTTCTTTTTTTTTCTTGTTGAAATAAAATGGGTTTCGGGAAAGAATAGAACTTTTATTCTAATGCAAGTTCCTTCCTGGGAAACAGAAGCAATAGGTTGTAAGCATCACTCCCAACAATATATGTTATATGAGCAAGATGACAGGTGATGATGAAGTTGGCTCAAATTCATATATAGAGGCCAAATTATTCATTGGTCATCACGACAGCTTGGGAAGGAGTTATTTACAAGGCATGCATTAGCAACGTAATTCTCAGAATACTCTTGGTTAAACTGGGCGTGGTGGCGCACACCTTTAATCCCAGTACTCAGGAGGCTGAGGCAGGAGGATCATTGTGAGTTCAAGGCCAGCCTGGGCTACAAAGTGAGTTCAGGGCCAACCTGAACTGCATAGTGAGACCCTGTCTCAAAAAATAGGGCCAGGTGTTTAGGTCAGTGGCATAAGAGCCTGCCTGGCAGGCACAGGGTTGTGAGTTCGATCCCCGGTAAAAAAAAAAAAAAAAAAAAAAAAAAACTCTTGGTTAGTGTGGGTAACTCCATTTTCAAATGAGGCAATGGAGATATCAGTACAATTTGTCCAAGGCCATACATTCTAGTTAATAGAAGGGCCATATTTGAATCTACGTAGTCTGGCTCCAAATTCATTGTCTTAACTACTAAAATGAAGTTTAGAGGGTTGGTCTAGGGAAAAACTAGAGCCAAGCATAACTTTTATAAAGTTGTTTTCATAAGAAAATATTTTGACGAGCCTTCCATAGATTAAAACTCCTTCAATATAGAGATCAGGGGCCATGAAATACTGAAGGAGCTTCCCATTATCCATTCTACTGAAATAAGCAGAATTATCCCGAAGTGACCTCATTCTGGGTTGCTTGTTCCCCAGGTCAGCTGGGGCTGGAGCAGGGTGGGGAACTTAGCTATAGGGCCAATGGCTCCCTTTCCCTGAATGGAGGACGCATAACTTCTAATGAGCTTTGTCAAGAACAGCAAAGCGTCTGGGCATTTGCAAGTTAGCCTGCACAGCTTCATGGATGCTGCAGGACACACGACGGTGGGTCAAAGACAAAGGACAGTACTACTCAGAGCACAGCAGGCAAACCTGCCAAGCTAGGAACTTGAGGGAGACATTATCTTGTTTTGTTTTCTTTTGTTTGAGACAGGGTCTTTCTGGGTAGACCAGGCTGGCCCTCAAACTCTATCTTCAGCCTTTAAAGTGCTAGGATTACAGATGTGTGCCACCATCCCCAGCTAGCGTTATCTTAATTATACTGGTCAACAAACACATTTTCTCTTAGCACCTTAGGGAGACAGTTTCTCCATCTCTGAAGGCTGTTCACTATACGCAATTCCTTGAAGAATTAGTCCAGAATAAAAACTGTCAGTGGTCCAGCATGGTGGTACACGCCTATAATTCCAGCTACTCAGGAGCCTGAGGCCAGAGGATCACAAACAGGTTCTGGGACAGCCTGGGCAATGCAGTGAGATCCTATCAAAAAAAAAAAAAAAAAAAACAGCTGAGCATGGTAGTACACACCAGTAATTCCAGCTACTTCAGAGGCTGAGGCAAGAGGATCACAAGTTTGAGTCCAGCCTGAGCAACTCAGACCTGGCTCAAAATAAGCAGCACTTGGAATGAGCTCAACAGTAGAGTGTTTGCCTAGCATGTGTGAGGCCCTGGTTTCAATCCTCAGTAAAACACACACACACACACACACACACACACACACACACACACACACAAAAGCTGTCAGGCCTCTCCTCACAAGACATACAGAAACATTCAGAACCCATAGAGAAGTACCTCCCAACATACTGCAGGAGCTGGGGGATAGAATCCTAGCATCTGACTCCAGGCTGCCTAGCAGGCCAGTATCTTGTCACTCTTTCACTGATGAGGTCTCTTTTTCATGCTTTCTCTATAAAGGAGAGCAATAAGGGTGTGGGTCTCTCTACTGGGACATGGGCTCACACTGCATCCAAGAGGATGCCATGGCCCTGGCGTACTTCTCTAATGGATGATGAGAGGAAGGAGAGTCATGCCTTCTTTTCTCCTGTTACTCTGGTTTTTTAAGTTTTCCCTTTCTTCCATAAAGTCTATGGCTTAATTTATTCGAAGTCCTACTGCATGGTAGGTGAGACTTATATGGTCTTACTACAGTAGATAAAGAAAAATTAGAGGACATCTAAGAGTTCCCAGAGGCCATAAGGAGGAAGATCAAATAGGACAGACACGCAGCAGGTAAGGAAAATATAATATATGTACACAGTGGAGTATTAGCCACAAAAAAGAAGGAAATCCTGTCATTTGCAAGTATGTGGATGGAACTAGAGGTTATCATGTTAAGTGAAATAAGAGAGAAACAGAAAGTCAAACCTATTGGGTTGTTTGTGTCATTGAAAGCTCTAAAAGGGTCACCATCACTGATATGTTTTTCTGATATGTGGAATACGGTGGGGAGCTGACTTAAAAGCAGAAAAGGGGCTCTTAAGGACTAGGAAGGGAGCTGAGGGGAAAGGGAGGGGACAGGGACAGGGTAAAGAAGAGTAGATAGACATTGTTATGGTATATATCTAGATGTCCCACCTCCAAAGGCTCATGCACTCATAGCATAACCATTTTTCCTCTCTGGGCGCTTATCCTGAGGGTGACCAAAGAATAAAACTGACAAGACAACAGGGGGGAACAGAACCACATGTGGTTTGTTAGGAAAAAGCATAAGGAAAGCTCTTGCTTGTTGGAAGGGGTTCCAAAAGGGAGACATCAAGGTAGTACCTAAACTGAGGAGCTCATATGCAGCATTTTAGCACATGAAAGGGACAGATGGACATACAAAAAATGCCCGTTTGCCGGGCTTCTTGTCATCAGCAGACGTTATTAGTCCTTTGTCCTTTGCACTCCAATTAGTTTTTCATTCCTTGTACTCCATTTTTCTGAGGCTTATATCTCTTTGTTTTTAGTTTACTCAGGTGCTTATATTTTGTCCTTTTATTTCTTGGTCTCAATAGGTGGACAGTGATTGGACTATGGGGACTTGTAGCTGACTTGTTATTAGGAGGTGGAATCTGGTTGGAAGAGATGGGTGACTGTGGGATTGGCCTGGGTTCTGTTACTTCCCCGCTCCTTCCTTGACTGCTCTCTGCTTCCCACTATCATGCCTTGAGCTCTTTCTCCCTGCAATGTCTTTCTGCCATGCCACCCTGCCTTGGAGCCAGCCAATTATGAACTAAAACCTCTACAAACTGTGAGCTAAAATAAACCTTTCCTCCTTAGAGTTGTGGGGTGTCAGGTATTGTGTCTCAGCAATGTGAAAGTAATTAAGATGGATTTTGGTATCAGAGAAGTGGGGTCATTGCTGTGATGCTACCTGACCATGTGGTTCAGAAGCCTTTTGAACTGGCTTGTGGGAAGAGTTTGAGAAGGTTTGGAGATACCAGATGAATAAGCAACCCTAGAATGCTGTGAGCATAGCTAGATAAGACCAAGTTTAAGAGCTTTCAGTTGGGAACAAGGACTGCATTGGCAGTTGGACTCCAGATCAGACGTGTTATTCTTGATAAGAGTTTTGGATGTTGAGTATTGTGTTTAGAGACAAGAAAGTAACTGAAACAGACCTTATCAGTGCATAATAGCATGTACAGAAGTATCACAGTGAATCTCATTAAGTTTTACAATTAATAAGTGTTAATAATTGCAAATTTTATTCAAATTTTTAAATTTTATTTTATTAGTACACATTTGCAGTACATGCATTTTACAATCATACTGGGGAGTTGATACATGTATGTAATACAGCTTATTTCTTTTTTTAATCCTCTTTTCTCTCCCTCCCTCCATCCTTTTCTAGTTCTCCTTTCCCCCTTTTCATTCTTGCTGATATTAGCTCAGGAGATGGGAAAATAGGTAGAGTGAAAATATGCCAGGTACAAGGTTCTAGTAACTTCAATGAGCATGGACATTATATGCCATAAGCATGAACTAAGATTAACAAAATTGTTTAATTTTTTGATTAGTACATGTTTGTAGTATGTTTTCATTCCCTCTGGGGAGTTGATACATGTACATAAGACATTTTAATTCCTTTTTTCATACAATTCCCCCATTCCTTCTCTCTGTTTTTTGATCCCCTTCCCCTTTGAGAAAAATCTATCTTCCTATTATCTAACTCTTACTTTACTCTTTATTATACTTCGAGTTTTTCATATAAGAAAAACCATACAATATTTAAGCTTGTTTGTCTGATCTATTTCACTTAATATCATGGTTTCAAGGCACATCCACTTTTCTACAAAAGACTCAAGTTTATCTTTCTTTATGGCAGAGTCGTATTCCATTGTGTGTAAATATTACATTTTCTTTATCCATACATCTGTTCATGGCCATATGGGCTGCTTCCAAGATTTGACTATTATCAATTGTGCTGCTATAAACATAGGTATGCAGGTATCACTGTAATATTATGTCTTTAACTCTTTCAGGAAAATACATAGAAGGGGAAGAGCTGGGTCAAATGGAATTGCTAGTTCAGTATTTTGAGGATTCTTCACACTGATTTCCATAGTGATTGTACTAATTTACATGCCCACCAACCACATAGAAGCATTTCTTTTCACCCACAGTCTTGCCAACATCTGTTATTATTTGACTTCTTGACGATGGCCATTCTTTCTGGGGTAAGATGGAATCTCAGTGTTGTTTTAATTTGCTTTTCTCTATTGACCAGTGTTGTTGAGCATTTCTTCATGTATTTATTGGCCATTTGTAATTCTTTTTCTGTGAAGTATCTTCATTCCACTTTTCCATTTTTGATTGGATCTCTTATTTGGGAGGTCTAATTTCTTTTAGTTCTTTATATATCATATGTATTAGACCACGGTCTGTGCAATAGCTGGCAGATTGTCATTTCCCTCTTTTTTTCTGAAACTTTTTAACTTGATATGATCCCATTTATTGATTCTCAGTACTATTTCTTGTGAAACCAGAGTTGTCTTCAGAAAGTCTTTGCCTACACCTATGACTTTAAGCATTTTACCTGTTGTGTCTTCCAGCAGGTTGTTTTTGTTCTGAAACTTGGTTCTTTGATCCATTTTAATTTTAGTTTAGTACATTAAAAGAGATATGAGTCTAGAGTCGATCTTCTGCATATGGATAGCCAGTTTTCACCTCATCATTTGCTAAAGAAATCTTTCCTCTTGTATATCTTTTTGGCTCCTTTCTCCACGATCAAATAGTCAAATTTTCTTGATGTCATTTCTGCATCCTCTATTCTGTTACACTGATCCTCATGTCTGTTTTTGTAGCAATACCATGCTGTTTTTTATCATGGTACTTTGCAATATAACTTCAAGTTCAGGATTGTGATGCTTCCCACTTTACTCTTTTTACCCAGGATTGCTTCTGCTATCTGGGTGTCTTCTGGTTCCATATAAATTTTAGGATTACTTTCTCCCATGTGTGAAGAAGGTCGTTGAACTTTTGACTGAGTTTGCATTAAATCTGTGTATCAGTTTTGGAAGTATGGCTATTTTGACTATGTTGGTTCTGTCTGTTCAGGAGCAGGGAATAGCTTTCCATTTTCTGAATCCTCTTCGATTTCTTTTCTCAGAGTGCTACAGTTTTCATTCTAGAGGCCTTTCACTTCCTCGGGTTAATTCCTAAGTATTTGATTTTTTGGGGGTGCTGTTGTAAATTTTTCCCTAATTTTTCAGTGGGTTCATTATTGATCAATGCTATTGATTTTTATCTGTTGATTTCCTCTCCTGCTACATTATTGAATTTGGTTATTAATTCTAAGGGTCTTTTAGGAGATATATCAGTCAGTGCTCACTAGAGAAACGTGTTTCATATATAGTATATTAAATCTACATACTATGTTCCATGAAATATTAGGAGAAAAATCACCCAAAGAAAATTTTGCCTTCTAGTCTGAAGAGGGAATTAGTGTGTCTCTGTTTGCACACAGGATAGTTGTACAATGTACAACTGACCCAAAACCTTCAGGAATGAAGGTATGAATTACCACACCAGGGAAAGAACCAAGACGTGCCGAGGTGAGATATATATATATATATATATATATATATATATATATATATGCCTTCTCCTGCAGGGTCGAATGTGGAAGCGTACTAAAGGATTGTCTGCATGCTGGAGATCCAAAGGATCCAGTCAAAAGTCAAAGGCCTAGAGCTCACTGTAGAGTCCCATGTGAGTCTGTAACAGGAAGCCCAAGGGTCTACGACGAAACGCTGAAGAGTCTGCACTGGAAGCCAAGAGACAAACGTCCAAGGTGAAGGTGAAGACTGGAGCTCCTCCAAAGATCCAGAAGAAGCCTTTTTTCTTCTTTCCCCTTTTTATTCCATTTAGGCTACAAGCCTATTAGTTGGTGCCACTCACATCCAGGGTGGGTCTTACATCTTCAGTAACTCTATTCAGTCACACCTAAAACAATGATAGGCCAATCAATTGGATGTTTCTTACTTAAATTGACAGAACAGTTAACTATCACAATTCACCCCTTGTCAACTTGATGACCAGACACATACCCTTAAACCATACTGAGTCTCCAGATACAAAGACAAGTTCATAATTATGCTGACAGTGTACAGCTATCCTGTGTGCAAACCGAAATGCACTCTTCAGAATAGAAGGCAAATTTTGTTTGGGTTATGCTTACCCCTAATATTTCATAACAAACTTTATAACATATGTTTAACAATGCTTAAGAACCAATGTTAAGTCTACCAACAGCATGTTACAAAGCAAGTAAATTAAGAGAATAGGAGAGAACAACCAGAACTAAAATCTCCATTTCTGTAACTGGTCATGGGATTGTATCTAATTTTTTTTTTTTTTTTTTTTTTTTTTTTTTTGCGGCACCGGGGATCGAACTCACAGCTTCACACCTGCCAGACAGGCACTTATGCCACTGAGCCAAACTCCCGGCCCTAGTTTTTCGAGGCAGGGTCGCACTATGTAGCTCAGGCCAGCCTTAGGCTTGCATTGTAGCCCAAGCCGACCTCGAACTCACAACGCTCCGCCTACCTCAGCCTCCCGAGTGCTGGGATTAAAGGCGTGCGCCACCACGCCCGGCTGTACCTAATATTTGTAACTACCTTCATCTACTACCAATTCTATACTTCTTTGGCCTTCAGCAAGCACCTCAACAGATCTTAGTTTTTCCCTGGGTGAGTAACCCAGACCTTCATTCCTGAAGGTTCTGAGTTAGTTGTGATCCTGCCCAGATTGGGTTGTTATAGTTTCCCATTGACCCTAAGTTTCCCAATTGAGTAACTACAGTCCCCACCGTAAGGTCTGGCATGCAGAGAAGAGCAATGACAGGGCTCTTTGGAGATGGCGGTGCTTCCATCATTAATCTATTTCTCAAAGTGTTAGTAAAGGGGACATTTTCTGGATCATCCCAGTGTGGAGGATTAGGTTTAACACGACAGATCCAATCCAGCATTCCCATTTCCCTGAGTCTTTGAATCCCTTCATCAACAGTAAACCAAGGACTATCAGGTATTGGAGACCCAGCCAAGATCCCCAATCTCTCAAATGAGTATATTGCAAAGGCTCAAATAAATGAGACAAGTGGTATGATTTTAGGGCTCTAGGAAGATCAAAACCCTCTAGCAGAGTTTGAAACTCTGGGGCCTGAGACAAAGAGCTTTTTGGGGCTACCCATATTTATTAAGTCTTTAAAAAAGAAAAAAGAAGATGGGATACTGAGGAAAGGGCGGGATCTGAGCAGGACCTGGAGAGTCACCTCAGCAACTTTTCCAAGTAGTATTTTATGCTAATTTAAAAGAACTGACTTATCTCCACAATAACATTTGTGGTAGGAAAAAGCAGGAGTGAGATGCCTGCAGCTGCAGTCTTTATCTTGTTAACTGAGGTTGGAGCCAGGTGTCCTCAGCTGTGGTCTTATCTTGCCTTTTGAGGCATCTCTTTGTTTTTGGGTCAGCCATGCCCTGGCCATGCCACAGCCCTGCACATGTATTCAATTTCCAGCTTCAATGACTCCCAACAATCAGGCATCTGTAAGTCATTCACAGTGGGTCATATTTTAATCCATACTTCTGCCAACCAGCCAAATAAACTAACACCTTCCTGTACCCCATGAACGGCAACATTAAATGCAGAATCTTTACTTAACAGGCCCATTTCAACAAACTCAGCCTGATCCAGGTGTATGTTTTGCCACCATTATACCACACTCATAAAATCCACTCCTACACTTGCTCATCAGGCCTCTGCTTAGAAGAGTTTTAAAAACTCAAGAAATCCTTTGGGAAAATAGCCAGCCTCCTCATGCATCACATTATGTACCTCACCCTTAGTATCTTCTGTGAGTGGAACCTGGTTGTAGGCCCAGATGCAAAAGTGGGTAGTGAGGGTGGATCCTGAGGAGGGTCGGTATTGTCATGCTTGGTCAACACAGGATTAGTTTCCTCAGGTAAACTAGGAGAGGTCAACAGCACAGTGAGTGGGAGTGGGGAATGCCTTTGCCACTTTTTCCTCTAGCAAAATAATCTCATTAGAATCTAGGAGCTCAACATCCCCCACCTTTTTAGGACCCTCCCAAACATCTCCATCCCAGTTCGTGGGATTCCATTCTTTTCTGATCAGTGCCCTCAAGTTTACTTCAGATACCCTTTGAAGTGGAGCCTTCAACTTATGCTGTATTTCAGCCAGTTGAACTATGAGGGCCTGTGGTTGGTCTTCTGCAGTCTGGGCCCTGCAGCCAAAGGAGATTCAGGACACACTTAGAACTTCTAGATTTTTTATGTGTGTCTGGAGTTGGGAATTTGAATCTTTGAGCTCTTTATTTTCCCATATTAATTTGTCCTCATAGTTAGAAAACTTTAGATTTTCTATGGATGTATTGAGCTCATTATTTTCCTTCACTACTTTGTTCAGAGATGCTAAGGGCAACCAGCCAGCATCATTATATTTTTCACTCTGCCAAAAATATTCAAAATTATCATATATAGTCACTAAATTCCTTACATCTCACAAGTGGTGAATTAGGATAATAAATGGATCAACCTTGTGTATTACTTTAAACAGTTCACACCAAGGACTATTGGTATTCCCCACATTATCAGGAGGAGAGACCATGGCATCTTTAAGTCTCATCAAATTAGAGAGCCAATTCCAGGGGCCACTAAAGGCATTAAAGAATTTCATCTTTACAATTCTGTTTCTCTAGAGCCACTCCTGGTACCAAAATATGTATCAGTCAGTTCTCACTAAAGAAGCAGATTTACTATAAGATTAAGATAGATAAATGATAGATAGATAGATAGATGATAGATAGATAGATATTTTTTAACAAGGTAGGCTCACAATAACCACCTGCAGAGTCAGGTATAAAAGAGTGCAAAAGGGCTGTCTAGAGGTCTGAAGGATCCAGTCAAAAATCAAAGGCCTGAGGGGCACCTCCGACCTAGCCGGCCCTGCAGCGACCCCTCCGGGTACTCCCAGCCAGCTGCGCATGGAAGCAGCGAAGACGCGGATTGAGGAGCTGGCCGAGCTCCTGCCGCCGGCTCCGGTCCTGGAGGAGGTGGAAGAAGAAGAAAAAGAGAGGATGAAGCCGGGGCTGGAAGAGGAAGAAGTGGACCCCCGAAAACTAGGTGAACTGGAGAAGTTAAATCAATCCACTGATGATATCAACAGACGGGAGACTAGACCCAAGGATGCTCCTCGAAAGCTCCGTTCTGTTCTGGTTGAGGCGACAGTGAAAGTGGATGAACTGGTGAAGAAAATTGACAAAGCTGTGGCAGACTCAAAGCCTTACTGGGTGGCGTGGAGGGTGGCAAGGCAGGCTCAGCTGGAAGCTCAGAAAGCCACGGAGGACTTCCAGAGGGCCACAGAAGTGCTCCCCGCCGCCAAGGAGACCGTCTCCCTGGCTGAGCAGAGGCTGCTGGAGGACAACGAGCGGCAGTTCCACTCGGCCTGGCAGGAGATGCTGAACCACGCCACGCAGAGGGTGATGGAGGTGGAGCAGACCAGGATGAGGAGTGAACTGGCGCATAAGGCAACAGTGGCCAAGTACAGTGCTGCCATAGGCTGCATGTGACAGCTGGAGAAGAAACTCAAGAGAGCCGTCAACAAGTTCAAACCTAGGCCCCTGAGCTAAATCCCCGGCCTTTTTTTTCTTTTTTTTTTTTCAGTACCAGGGATCAAACTCAAACCCTTGAGCCTGCCAGGCAGGTGCTTAGGCCACTGAACTAAACTGCCGGCCCTATTTTTGAGACAGGGTCCCACTATGCAGTTCAGGCTGGCTTTGAACTCACTTTGTAGCCCAGGCTGGTCTCAAACTCACAACGATCCTCCTGCCTCAGCCTCCTGAGTGCTGGGATTAAAGGCATGAGCCACCACGCCCGGTTCAAACCTTACTCTGAACTCAAGGGAAACTACTGCATGCAACTTGAGCAACTGAAGAAGACAGTAGATGACCTACAGGCCAAACTGACTTTGGCAAAAGGAGAGTACCAGATGCCTCTGAAGAACCTGGAGCAGATCTCAGATGAGATCCATGAGCGGAGGCGCTCCAGTGCCATGGGGCCTCAGGGTTGTGGTGTGGGTGCTGAGGCCAGCAGCACATCTGCAGAGGACCTGTCTTGAGGCAAACCTGAGCCAGATGCAATTTCTGTAACCACAGTGGCTTTTGAAGACAACTATAGCAACTTTGTGTCTGAAGATGACTCAGAAACTCAGTCTGTGTCCAGCTTCAGCTCAGGACCAACAAGCCCATCTGAAATGCCCGACCAGTTTCCCGCAGCAGTAAGACCCGGAAGCCTGGATCTGCCCAGCGCTATATCCCTGTCAGAGTTTGGGATAATGTTCCCAGTGTTGGGCCCTCGGAATGAGTGCAGTGGGGCCTCCTCCCTAGAATGTGAGAGAGAACAAGGAACAGAAAAGAGAATAAAACAAGTGACAAAGCCAACAACAATCGAGATCTCAACAACAGTGGTGGTGGTGTCAAGGGTAACAACCAAAATAACACCTCCCCCAAGGGCCAGGCCTTGGAGACCCTGATGAAGCAACTCTCCCTCTGGTGTTCAAAGAGAAGAGACAGGATTATTGCTGGCATTAAAATGGTGCAGATTGGCAGATCCACTGAGCTATGGCCCGTGTGCAAAAGAATATGCATGAAACTGGAGAACATTGTGCCAATAATCATTTAATGTGTGCCAAATCTTATGCATTTACTCTAAACTGCACTAATGAAATTTCCATGACCTTAAGAACTGAAGAGTTTATTTTTGGTAAGAGGTCTTGGGCTGGTTTGTTTTTCAGAGCAGAGTTATCACAGGTGGACCATGAACAGGGTCATAGCCTTTGTGGAACATTCCCTGTAAGAGGGTTGTGGAAGCAATAACTTATTCCTGTGAAAGAACCCAAGCAAGGAATTGGACTGGAATCTTAGCCAAACTGGAGGCCATAACTTGAATTTCTCCCTTCTCTGGCCCCCAGTTTGGGGAAACTGAGATGTTCTCTCCATTATATCCCAGGACATTTAAATAGTTTAAAAATCCACATGACAAATAAAACAAAGGTATTCAGAGCACACCTTTGTGAACTAGCAAAGGCTTAAGTATTTCAAGAACATAATTTATTTTCACCACCTCTGGGGTTGAAAGGAGGCTTTTTCAAAAAAGCCTGTGTCCTGGAACACTCTTGGAAACCATTTACTAGAAAGGCTACCATGAACTACACTTTTGGGGGTGGGAAAGGTGAATGTCAGTGTGGGGATGGGGGGATGAGGTAGCAGGGACATATCACAGAAGGGTATCTGTGGCAGTGTCCATAACATAACTTTATCCTGCCAGCCAAGGGGATTTATTCTAAAAGAAGTGCATGTGAAGAATGGCTGCCATTGTTATATCTAGACTGACAAGGTGTTCATCCATATAGGTTGTAACTTGAAAGATAAATGAAATTGTTTAAGGGTTATGCTGCACTAGTTTTCCTTGGAGGAAATTGTCCTTAAAGTTAGGAAAGGGAGTAGACATATGTTTGCAAAGGCTGTTAAATAGAAGCAATGGAGTCTGTTATGCTACTAGTCGTGTTAAGACTGCTTTTCTCTAATACTTTCTTGGTTATGCATATTTAGAGTACTGTATTTCATTTGTCTTGTTTTGTTATGAAAATTTAGCATTTCTAAAAGAAAAAAGCAACCCACTTATTTCAAGGTGTTAATTAATCCTGTCACAGCTTGTTTAGTGATTTGTATATATCTTCATACTGTAGTAGTTTCTCCTTTTTTATTGACTGACAGTATCTTAACTACAAGGTTTTTTGATACTTGTCTTAATACCTTGAGTGTAGTAAAAACTGCTTAAGGGAAAAAAGTCAAAGACCTCATCAGGTGTGGTGATGCAATCTCAGCACTTGGGAGGCTGAGGCAGGAGGATTGATGAGAGTTCAAGGCCAGCCTGGGCTACAAAGTGAGTTCAAAGCCAGCCTGAATTGCATAGTGAAACCCTGTCCCAAAAAGACCAAAAAAAAAAAAAAAGAAAAAAGAAAAAAGAAAGAAAGAAAGAAAGAAAAGAAAAGAAAGAAAGAAAATGTCAGAAATGAGTTTTTAAAAACCAAACCCAGCTATATGATAATTTTTAAGAAATGAAGAGGGCTAGGAGTGGAGTTCAGTGGTAGAGTGCTCACCCAGCACGCACAGACCCTGGGTTCCATCCCCAGAATGGCAAAAAGAAAAAAAAATGGGTGAAGGACACCATTTAAGAAAAGGAAGTAATTTTATCATAAACCTGTGTGTCTTGAACAACATTAATAGCTAACTATATAAGGAAGAAAATATAAGACTGAGTCTCACGAGATCCTCACATGTACAGCTTTGTAAGAGATGGATAGGCTGGACAAGGAATGACAAGAAAGGCAGGAAAGCGAGAGATGGTCCCACAGTCCCTGTGCCCCGGAGACCCCCTATCTACAGGTCAAAATGCCCCGCGCAACAATGTTCAGACTGACTTTCCACCTAGGGCCAGCCTGGGTCAGAGAGGACTGGAGGTGGGGACAATTTTTCTTCTCTGCGGAGAGGCTACATGCACCCAACCCTCCATTCTCCTACATCTGCAATTTGTAACCGATTATAATTGAGATGCAAGGTGTAGAATTTGGTTCTTTTATCTAAGTGGGAGTTTTGTGGGCTTAGAGTGTTGTTAAGAAAGGAACAGCTGCCCAGTGTATGGGTGACATTGTAGAATGCACCAATATGTGGAAATAAGAAGAGGGTGCCCATTATTTCCCATTAAAAAATCTATTTAACTTAGACTTAAAAAGTCAGCCCATGTTAAGACAATGTACTATTTCTTAGCTACTAAACGTCCCCTTTTCTCTTCTATTGACTAATCAGGAATCTCTGCCTATTGCCAAGTTTTCGTGCTAATTTTAGGGAATTTTTTTTCGCTATCCTAAGACCTACTACTGTTTAATATTGGCAAATATAGGTCAAATTCCATTTGTAGGACATAAGCTGCACAGAGCTTTTGTTTTCCAAGTGTGAGGATTTGTCACAATTAGTACATTTTTGAAATGATACTTTCACTTTGCCTCTTGACTGTCTCCCCACCCCCAACACAGAGAGAGGGAGGTGGAGGGGATGGAGAGGGAGAGAGGGAGAGAGGGAGAGAGAGAGAGAGAGAGAGAGAGAGAGAGAGAGAGAGAGAGAGAGAGAGAGGCTCTTTTTTATCTGGAACAGGCAGTAATTTATAAAAGAAAAATAACACACTGAACAAAATACATGTATTAAAACCAAGATGTCTCTTACCTTAGATTTCTACCTCTCCCTAGTTAAGGTTTGCTGACATTTTTAATTAGTAGGTATGTGGAGAACTGTGGCTGGAAGATAAAACATAGCTGGCCTGATTTGAGGTCAAACAAGAGGAAGAAAGTTGAGTAGTTGATGTCTCAGACACCTCTTTCCTGACTGCAATTTAAATTTTATTGACTAAAACATTTGAAAATGGCTAGCAGCCTCCTTTCAGTAATTCTCCTGAAAAAGAAATGATACAACTAACATCTAACCACATGCTACTCAAAGTGTGGTCCTCGGACCAGCAGTATTGGTGTCCCCTGGTGTCCTTTTAGAAATATAGGCTCTCAGGCCCTACCCCAGACCTGCAGAATCAGAACAGGCATTTTTGACAAGATCTCCATGAAATTTGAGAATTGTGGCTATAGAAAATCTGGCAAGCTAATAAAGGTCATAGAATCCCAGGTTTGTTGAAAGAGGATGCAGCTTGGCCCTTTGTAGCTTTACCAAGTCCCCTAGGTGTCTAGTACCAGCCAAAAATGTGGGTACTCCTGGACTAGGGCTGCACTGGTCAAAATGATAGCCAGTAGCCACATGCAGCTTTTCACATTTAAATTTAAATAATTTAATTTTTTTATTTTAAAGAGAATAAAACAAAACAGAACAGAACAAAGCGGATCAGAGTAAAACAATGCAAGTAACACAGAATTTTGAAACAAGACAACAGGAAATCAACAGTGGCTACCATAACGTCTCTTGTTTTCTTCAAAATAGTTGTCCATAACTTCACACTCAGTAAATTAATACAAAACAGAATAGTATAAAACCAATCAAAATAAAAGAATGACAGCCTACGGGCCTTCAAAACCAGACAATAGGGAACCAATAATGGCTACCATAATGTCTCTTGTTCTCTTCAAAATAGCTGTCCATACCTTCACACATATTGAAATCAAATAATAGAAAACAGATTAAAAGGGGCTGGGAGTTTGACTCAGTGGCTTAAGCGCCTGTCCTGGCAGGCGCGAGGTTGTGAGTTCAATCCCCAGTACCGCAAAAAAAAATAAATAAATAAATAAAAATAAATAAATCAAGCCAATTAAAAAAAAAGAAAACAGATTAAAACCAATCAAAATAAAGAATAAAAACATTATTGGACTTCAAAACAAGATGATAGGAAATCAGCAATGGCTACCATGATATCTCATTTTGTTCAAAGTAGCTGTTCGTACCATCACACATAATAACATCAATTCTTGCAAACTCTTTAGGAGAAGTTTAAGCATATATAAGCCTATACATTTCACCTCCATGCCCAGCTTTGTGACTAAATTTTTTAAAATTTTAATTATTTAGTCCTACGAATGTTAACTGTTTTATACTACTAATTCTATTAGTTTTTGGAACAAAACAGTTAACATTCATAGAACTAAATAATTTAATTTTTTAAAAATTAGTCACAAAGCCAGGTGTGCTGGCACAAGCCTGTAATCCCAGCACTCAGGAGCCTGAGGCAAGAGGATTGTTGCAAGTTCAAGACCAACCTGGGCTTGGGCTACAAAGTGAGCTCAAATCCAGCCTGAACTACATAATGAGATATTGTCTCAAAAAAAAATTTTTTTTAGTCACATAGCCACATTTCAGTGCTCACACAGGGCTAGTGACTGCTCTATTGAACCACATAAATCGAGAACATTCCCATAGGTGCGGACAGCCTGGTCTCACTGGATCTCCGTCTTGACTACACATGCAGATCAACAGTCGTTGTCGGTTGTAAATGTTCATGCAGAACACATTCTATTGTAGGTTTCATCATTGGGTATTTTATCTTCATAGAGACTTGGTCCAGTGTTTTCAAGTAAGAACACGATTAAGAAAAGCAAGATCTTGACTGTGTGAGTGTGTGTGTGTGTGCATGTGTGCACGCACCTGTGTGGTGCTGGGAACGGAACCCAGGGCCTTCAACATGCTAACCAAGTGCTCTACCCCGAGCTACATACCCAGTCCCAGATCTCACACATTTCAATTCAGAGATCATGTGAGATTCTCACTTAAATTTTCTGAAATCCAGGCTGTGGTGCCAGATTCTACATAGACAATTTCATGGATGTGATATTCTATTTTCCCTTTTATTAATAAAAAATATAGAAACACTAAGAAAAATTTTAAAAGGTTCTGCACAGCCATTATATAATTTCTAGGACACAATCTTTTGTATGCAGGGACCTGACCCTCTCATCTAATCTTTGAATATCTACACGTAGATAGGTTTTTCACAAGCCACCCAGCCAGGCTGTTCAGTGGATTTACAGCAATCACTAAATGCTTATCTCTCCAGATCAGCCCCCACCCCCAACCTGAAGAATATACACAAACACAGTTTCCATGTGCCTGCCTTCTGGTTCCTTGGGGTGTTATTGTTTTGTCCTAGGTATATTTTTGCACACATATAACGCACTTTCTTCAGCCCTGGCTTCTCCAATGACAGTGGTGCCCAGATGCCCAGGTTGCTATAGCGACGTCCTTCGCTGTTTCTGACTCACAGACATGCCTCCATTTCACACTCAAAGAATATCTAAGAGATACCCAACTAGGTTACTTTCACAGAATAGCTCCTTAGAGAGATGTGCTGGGTAGGGCACTATCATTTGCTATATACCTTTGTCCAATCCGAGCCCCTACAAAATGTACTTTATATTGGATTACATTGAATCATCTTCCCTCTGATCAACTACCCCCTAACCAAGTGTGTGCCCTCGGATTTCCTCTCCACTGGGGGTTAGGAAAGAGTGGCCCTTCTTCCCTGAGAAGCTCAGTCTAGAGCGGGAGAGAGCCACTGGTCCTCCATAGTCACTGTTCTCACCGGAGCTGGGACGAGGATGAGGTAGGTGAGGTCCTGCTCCGTGAGGATTGTGTAAATGCAAGGTGGAATTTTTCTTTAATTTTCCAATACTGTGTTCATCGTGGATTTTGATTTTTCAAAAATACTGCATTAAATATTTTTGTCTTGATTACTGAGGATTTTATTTTTTGTTTCTATTTGGGGTTGTTGTCTTAGCAAATACAGCCCTGTTGCACCCTCATGCCACCAAGCCAGGTCTTTTACCTGTCCCTACTGGACACCTGGCTTTAGCCTTGAGCGACATGAAGATGATTGCTACCTGGTTATAATGCACCACTCACTACAATTTCCTACCATGTTTTATTTACACAAACAATAGCTTCATAAACCATTTTCCTTGAAATAGTAGGGGGGGGCATTTTTAAAAGAGGGATTATGATATTGGGTTATGTTGGAGACGAAAGAGAAAAAGAAAGAAGATACAGCCAATGTTTGAAAATGGGCATTTTTTTTCCTTCCCATTTCTTCTGATGTGAATCAGCTGGCAATGAACAAAGACACCTATGTGATATCTACCACAGAAATACCGCCAGGAACACACCTGTAGTCCACCCCAAATTAGCTCCAGTCGGCTTGCTGCCGCTAGAAAGACGTAATCGGGAGCCTTAATTTTTGAGAGGTGGGAAGATTAAGACAGAGCTAGAATCATCACTGGTAAAGGAGTGCTGAGAGGTTGAGTAATCATTCACTTGGTTGAAGAGTGACCTTTTCCCTGTCCGTTTCCAAGCATGACCTCAGAGTGGCCTACTCTGGACATCATTTATTTCCCATGATGCCATTCATATGCATTTGGCAACATCGAAGCCTTGCCGCCAGCAGGTCTGTTTCTCATGTTCTTGGACCCTCCAGTGGACCAGCACAGTCAAGCCAAGCCTGTGGAACCTTCATCTGAGGGGTCCAGGTCCACAAGACTCAGGGTATTCTGCCTCTGAACACTTGCACAGGTCACTGAGGGAGTAATTTTGGTTGCTCATGAGTGAGTGCACCAGAAGGTCCCAGGAGTTTACTCTGACACACTTGGGACACGCTGTTCTGCTTTGTGTCTGTTGCTGCCCTTTCAGAGCACCTGCATCTCAAGCACACCTTTCCTGCCAGCCGGTTTTTCTGAACAGATGCAGACGCTGGGCCTTACCTGCATTGCCTTCAAGTGTAGATTCTGAGGCGACAGCTTATGAGTAGGTGGTTCGCTGTAGGATGCACCCCTTTTAGCAAAGGGGGCTCAACCCCACAGGAGCCCACCTGGAGGTCTGTGGAACGGTTACCTCAGAAAGGTCCACTTGAAACCCAAAGGAGGGGTCTTTATCCACCCGCCCAGCCCCTGACTGCCAAGCAAGCCACTAACCCTTACCCTTCCGAAAGCTTGGGTGTGCCACAGGATCTAAGCAGCCCCCACTAGCTGTCCCCTGCCTGGCAGAGAACAAACATTTCATTAGTATTTAAAAATGAATGGAAAAAAGATTCCAGCATTTTCTACCCCTCAGAACTTTCGATGACTTCTTGGAACAGCTTGTTAGCAGGGTCACGTCCTGAAGAAGGTGTCTCCTCTGGGTGCACCGAGCACCTCTGTCCAGTCTGGCCTGCATGGCTTCCCCCAGCCCACTCTCCGTTAGACTTCCTGGGAGCCATTTCCAGGCCTAGAACCCGAAGGCCCTTCTGTCATTGCAGAGGAAAGGCCTCAGGAAACGCATCTCCCGCAGACCAGACCCACTCCACTCTCAGCATTGTCATGAGAAGATTAAAGGAAGGAAAAAGGAAGAACTCATGTGTCACGCTCCGACATGCATGCACAGGGAGAGGATGTATGCTAAGCAAAATGAGTCCGTCACCACAGGACAGACACTGCAGCATTTCACACTTATGAAGGGTCAAAAGCAGTCAAAAACATAGAAACTGAGTGGAAAGTCATTGCCAGAGATGGAGGGAAGGGCAAATGGAATTAGTGTTTTTAGTAAAAATAGAATTTGTGCTTTGTAAGATGAAAGGGCTCTGGAGATCTGCTGCACTTCACACTACTGAACTGTACACTTCAAATGGTCAGGATGGTAAATTTGATGCTCTAAGCTCTTTACCACAATAAAACAAATTTTAAAAAATAAATTTTAAAAAGACAGAAAGAGAGAAAAGGAAGAGAGGCCAGCTTTATCCTGTCCCTGTGCCACTGAGCTGCACAACTTTTAGGAGGCCCTGTGTGGACAATTTATTTTTAGCAGGAAAACACTGCACAGGAAAGCGGAAGCATCCAGCAGGTTAGGAAAGACCAGCTAAAACTTACAAGGAGCCCAGAGTGTAATGATTTAAACTGGTAATGTACATAAATAGCTGGACTCGTTTTTCTCTTGTTCAAAGTTCTATTCTACTCGGGAGCAATTTTCTCCCACTTCAAATCTCCTCATTATATACCCTTTCATTCAAAATGTTAATTCTCCCTCCTCTCGTAATTTAACCATCCGCTAATCATTTCTGGGATGGAAACACATATTCCTAAGTGAGACTCTTTGAAGAGCTGAATTAAGCAGACAGTGGGCTCGTTTCTCAAATTTCTTGTCTAATGGTTAATAGAATTGCCAACGAAGAACTTTTTCAGAATTTCAAAAAACTATTCATGATAATGTGTTTGTGCAAACTAAACTTCTAAAAAAAATTTGGAACAGACAGAGGTTTATATCTCAAAGTGAAAAAAGACCAAAATAATACAAATTTGTTGCCCCAAAATGGTATTTATAAAAACAACTTTATAGTCTGTGAAAATGAAATGCAGCTCTTTTCAAGTATAAAGGAAACTATGGCAACAAGGGTTCTAGTCTTGGGTCTTCTAGAAAAACCTTGGGAGAGAAAGGAAGTCACTGAGTAAAAATTTGCACCTTCCACCAAATATGAGTCTGCTTATAACACAAATGTTAGAAATGGGATCAAGAAACAAAAATAAACTGGGCATGGTGGTGCACACCTGTGATCCCAGCACTCAGGAGGCTGAGGCAGGAGGATTGCCGCAAGTTTGAGGTCAGCCTGGGCTACATAGCGAGTTCAAGGCCAGTTTGGACTACACAGCAAGATCCTGTCTCAAAACACCAAAAAAATTTTTTTAAACTTTTTTAATTTTAAAAAGAAACAAAAATAAGATGATAGCAAAGAAGTTTTATTTAAAGAAGATAATATTAATATAATTATTTTCTCTGGCTAGTTTTCTCCGTCACTGCTGCTCTCTCGCCTTCTGAGAGCTCAAGGGGCTATCTAATCAGTATAATTTATGGACTCCAGAGAGAAAACAACCCTCCTAATGATGTCAGCAGTGAGCAAGATCAGTTGAGACTTTTGAGTGTTTGAAGTTGAGAGATAAAACAGCCATCAACTTCAAATCAGATCTCACTTATAAATTTCAAAGAGAACTACAGATGCTAACTGATTTTGCTAAATCCAGTGCCATCTTTTATTGCTGTTAAGAAGAAAAGTTAAAGATCTGAGAGTTATGAGTCACCACTCCCTCCTGTCGTCATGAAATGAAAGCTTTCCCAGCTCACAGAATGCACAGCGTGGGAAATTACATGGAAGGGAAGCCGATCCCTCACCCCTCTCTTCACCGAGTAATTGTGTGGTGTTTTCCCGCTGTATGACTCAGCCAGGTGCAGAGCCCAGCCCATGACTGGCGGAGCTCGGTACAAAGTGAAGATGTGGGTTCTCTTGTTCAAAATCAGGTAATAAGCTGCCATTATAACCATTAACATACAAAGCTGCTCCTTTTCTTCCCGATTTCCCCCACCCTCTCTCCTTTGTCATAGTGTTTTATTTGCTATTCATGTCATTCTAAGTGAAGAAAATGTTAAATTATTAGCATGAAGTTTTACATTTCATCTTCAAATTTTGCAAGAAATGATGCCTCGGGGTGACGCACCTGTGCAAACATAAACACACACTATCTCCCCTGGGCTAAGGATTCTTCGAATACACAGACAGAGCCATTTGCATCTATAAATCCCTAGTGCCGTCAGGTATGGTGACACATTCCTGTGATTACAGCACTAGGGAGGCTGAGGCAGGGGGATTGCTGGGAATTCGAGACCAGCCTGGGCTTCATAATGAGTTCAAGACCAGCCTGGACTACACAGTGAGTAGTCTCAAAAAATAAAAATAAAAATCTATAAATTGCCAGTGCTACGCATGGTGCCTGATACATATTAGGCAATAAATACATATTTAAGAGCAGAAGAAAGTAAATTTTAAAACCAGTTTTGCCTGAAACTGGCACACTCATACACTAATAGTGGAAATGTAAAATGGAGACAATGTTTTAGAAAATACTTTGACAGGTTTTCAAGGTTAAATATACACCCACCATACGATCCAGCAATTCCACTCCTAGATATATACTCAAGAGGATTGAAAACATATGTTCACACAAAAATTTGAGCATGAATAGAAGCATTATTCATAATAGCCAAAAGGTAAAAACAACCCAAAAGTCTATCAACTGATGAATAGAGTTTTTTTAAACTTTTATTAGTACATGTTTGCAATACACAATGATTACATTCATCACAGGGAACTGATACATGGTACATAATACATCTCAATTCTTTTTTTCCCCTTTCCTCCACCACCCTTTTATTCTGCCGGAATAAATTTATAAAGTCAATTATGTATACAGATCAAAAACTGGACTAATAGGCCAAAAAAATATGAATGTAGTATAGCCATACAATGAAATATTATTCTGCCATTAAAAAGACAGAGGTTCTGATCTGTACTATGACACAGATGACCCTTGAAAACATGCTAAGAGAAAGAAGTTAGAGCAAAGAACCCCACATGGTGAGACTCTGTCTATGTGATATGTCTGGAATAGGCAAATTTATACAGACAGATAGATTAATGGTGGCCCAGGGATGGGTGGAGGGGGAAATGAGAAGCAACTGACAATGAATAATTTCTTTTTAGGGTGATGAAAATGTTCTGGAAGTGGATAAGTAATGATGATTGTACAATTTCGTGAATATAGTAAAAGCCATGGAATTGTTTAAGGGGGTGAATTTTATGATATTTGAACTATATCGATTTTTAAAAATCAATTCTACCAGGCATGGTGGCACACACCTATAATCCCAGCGCTCGGGAGCCTGAAGAAGGAGGATTACCTTCAGTTTCAGACCAGCCTGGGCTACATAAGCGAGATCAAGGCCAGCCTGCACTATACAGTGAGACCCTGGCTAAAAAAAAAAATTCTGCCTCGATCCATTTCTTATTAGTGGCACGACCTTGGAAAAGTCATGTGACGTCTGAACTTCAATTTTCTTGGCTATAAAATGGGGAGGAATAACACGTAATACATACGACTGTTCATGAGGACCAAGTTAGGTATTAAGTGCAAAACAATTTTAGTCTTCCGGGTTTGTGCTGCTAGTCCCCGCCCTCTGTATCAGGGGAGGTCGTCCGGCGGGATTCCGGCCAGAGCGACACAGTGGGCTCCCTCACTGCCCCTGCACCGCAGGAGAAGTTGCAGGGGTGCGGGAAGGAACAGAGAATCGAAATTCTCTTTTCCCAGGAGTTGATTCTCTCCCGGACTCCCCTCGGGAGTCAGACAGGGCGGGGGCTGCCTCCTCCTAAGCAGAAGCCCTCTACCTGGAAGAGGCCGGGAGGGGGCGCACTATTGCTCTAAATTTGACTGGTCTCTGGGCTACAAGGACAAAGAAATGTGGATTCTTGGGTCTCTGCTTGGCCCCGCCTCTCTCATCATTTAGCACGGAGTAAACTGTAAACACCGTGTGCAATATCTCGCTGGACTAATGCTCAGGGAGGAGAGGGGAGCCCCAAGTGTGGCATAGCCTAAGATATTTAAAATAGACTTTTGTTTTGTTTTATTTTGTTCTGTTTTTTGTCTTTTTGAGAAACTGTTTCACTATGCAGTTCAGGCTGGCCTTGAACTCACTTTGTAGCCCAGGCCGGCCTCGAACTCACTGTAATCCCCCTGCCTCAGCCTCCCGAGTGCTGGGATTATCGGCCTACACCACCACGCCCGGCATTTGATTACAGGTCTACACCAATATGGTGGTGCAGCCCTGTAATCCCACCACTCCGAGAGATTGAGGCAGGAAGATCGCAAATTCGGGCCCAGTTTAGGCAATTTAGCGAGACCCTTAAGACCCTTTCTCAAAATTAAAAATATAAAAAGGGGTGGAGATGTAGCTCAGTGTGAAGGCCCTAGGTTCAATTCCCTGTATTATACACGCCCCCCCCAAAAAAAAGATAAAGTAGACTTGCAAGTTCTGAAAATGCAGTGCTGGAGCTGGGAGACAGGGAAAACGGAGAATTGCTGTCCAATGGGTATAAGTTTCAAATAAGATGAGTAAGTTTAGGCACTGCTGTGCAACGTGGTGCCTACAGTTAACAATACAGTGTGGCATATTTAAAAACTTGTTAGGAGACTCAATCTCATGTTAAGTGTTTTCACCACAAAACAAAAGGAAAAAAGATTCGGGGAGATGTTGAATGTCTGTCTCCTTGATTGTGGTGAAGGTATTATGGATGTCTGCATGCGCACGAACTCATCAAGTTGAAACATTAATATGTGCAGGGCTAAGCCTATCAGTTATACCCCATAAAGATGCTTAAAAATGTGAGTGGAGCCGGGTGTGGCGGCGCACGCCTTTAATCCCAGCACTCAGGAGGCTGAGGTAGGAGGAACGTTGTGAGTTCGAGGCCGGCTTGGGCTACAATGTGAGCAAGGCCGGCCTGAGCTACATAGTGCGACCCTGTCTCAAAAAAAATAGGGCCAGGAGTTTAGCTCAGTGTGGCTTAAGCACCTGCCTGGCAGGCGCGACCTTGTGAGTTCAAGGTTGTGAGTTTGATCCCTGGTAGCGCAAAAAAATAAAAAATAGAAAAGTGAGTACAAAGTACTGGTAAGGGGCGTTTTTGTGTTTCCACCAGGAGGCGCTGTTTGCTCTTTGGTCACCACACCAGTGTTCCACGGAACCACATGAACCAGTCTATCCCACTACCATCTCTAAATGTCAAAATCATGCCCCCCCTTCTGTCCCCATCTGCCACAAATGTTGCTACTACCATAAAACTTCCTCTGAACTGCTTCCCGCCTTGCACTCCTGCCAACTTTGTCAACTCTGGCTCAATCTGAATTGTCAAAGCACCTCTTTATGCCTGCACTGCGCTCTTTGCCCCTTTCTACCTGGTGCTGAGCTATTTCAGTACAAGGTGCTGCCCTGGTTCCCTAGAGCTGCCGTAACAAATAACCACAACTGGAGTGGCTTGAAAGAGCACAGATTTATTCTCCTACAATTCTGGAGACCATAAGTCCAAAATCAAGGTGTCAGCAGGCTCTGAGAGAAAAGCAGTTCCATGCCTCTCCTATCTTCTGGTGGCAGTGGCAAATCGTGGTGGTCCTTGGCTTGCGGCTGTGTGAATTTCTCTGACTCCATTTTCACAGAGTCATTTTTTTGTGTGTGTGCCTTCTCCTTTTCTGTCTCTTATAAGGACACTGTCATCCAATTTACGTCCCACACCAAATCCGGGATGATCTCATCTGGAATTACATCCTGATCTCATCCTTAATTATATCTGCAAAGGTCGTATTTCCATAGAAGGCCACATTTATAGACCAGGGGCTGGGTCTTGAACATATCTTTATTGGTTGTTGGGCTGTTTTGTTTTGTTTTGTCTTGTTTTGTTTTTTGCCAAGTGGGGGGACAATTCAACCCATTACAGTTATCACCATTAGACTAAGTTCTTTCAGAGCACAATCTATGCTTTGTACCTATTTCTTTACCCCTAAATGCCTAGTACAATGCCTTAAGCGTAGAAAGTGCTCATTATGCTTGCTGAGTCAACAGGTAGATTGATGGTGGTTGGACAGATGATAGGTATTGTTTAACTTGCTAGATGGGTCCCTAATACAGTCCAAATTGGGAAGTTGTGCATTAGGGATTCATGGGGCCTCATAGAAACTTGATCATCCTAGGTACGACTCAATGAAAAACCACTGCGCAGCTCCATAGCCATGTAGCTTAAATGAAATCTCCAAACCTTTGCAAATATGTTTCAGCTGAAGACTCTCTGGCCTTCAGAGACTTAAATTTGGCTCAAACCCCAAGTGTCACAGACAATGAGGATCCACAGCCCTCCCTACAGTTCCTGCAAATTCCCCAATCTTCTTCATTGTCCTAATTTGTCATCTACCATGTGTTCTTGACTCCTTCTCTTGCCAGAGGTCAGATCCTTTCCCAGTTGTTGCACAAGATCCCCAATCTTCCTCTCACTTAAGCATTTTGTGAATTTAGAACTTTGTTAAAGTTTGGAGTTTTACAGCGTCTTAGTTACTTTCTCATTGCTGTGCCACAATACCGGACACCCAGGACTCTAAGGAGGAAAGGTTTATTTTGGCTCATAGTTTGTAGAGGTTTCAGTCCATAGTCTTGGTTGGCTCCAAGACAGGTGACATGGCAGAGGGACATGGTAGAGGCAAAACAGTTCATGGCATGGTGCCAAGAAGCAGAGCGGGGGTCAAGGAGGGGGAAGAAGATGCACTCCTGCAGGTCACGCCCCCCAGTGACCCACCTCCTCCCACCAGGCTTCACCTCCCAACATCACGCTTAGCTGTAAACATCAATGGATGAATCCACTAAAGAGCATCACACCCCCATGATTCAGTCACATCCCAAAAGCCCCACCTGTGAGCGCATGAGGATTTGGAGGGACATCTAGATATAAACAATAACACACAGTACACACATTCTTTGGCTATCTTACTCACTGCATTTTTTTCTTTATTTTACTTTTTCCTCTCCCTACCTGGTTCAAAACATGAATTTGTTTCCTCATCTCATGTCAGGCAGATCTGCTCATACTTAGACCCCTTGCCATCTCAGCTTCGATTCAAAACAGGCTGACTCATGAAAATTTAAGGCATGAAGGACAGAGAGAGACAGACAGACAGACAGAGAGAAGAGGAAAGAAAAGAGAAGGGAGAGAGAGAAGAAGGGGGCATTGGGACCTTCCAGGAGAAATTCTACTAGCTATCAAAATAATATTTCATTTTCCTGTGTTTTATAAATAATAATATATTAAAGATTGAAATTCTTTTGAGCAGGGAGAGAAATTTGGCAAGAGCATTTGGTCCACTCGCTGTAGACTTCCCTTGGCCTTCTCACTAGAGTGAAGAGATCCTCTTAAGTTTACATTTAATTCTAATTGCAACCGTCATGATGATTAAGCCTCTCTTTTCGTCATTGTCTTTTCTTGGCATGATTCCTTTGGCTCCACTTGCATGCTATCGGCCGTGTGCAAATCAGAGAGTCTGTGCTTTTTAACTGTGGCAAAACCAAAAGCAGCTTTTTGTGTATTCCCAGGATCAGTTCCAAAACAGCTGTTAAATGTTCATCCTCAGATCTGTCATGTTATTTCTGGGAACTGTAACGAACAGCAGCATCTTCTGCTTTTCATTTTCACAAAGAGAGAAAAAAATTCCCCAAGTTGGGGCAGGGGGTACAGGAGTAGTTAATGACTTATTTCCTCTCATTTCCTTAATCAGGAAATCTCATACTTCAGCGGCTGCAGGGTTCCCATTAACGTGCTTCTGACCTAAGCCAAGCTGAGTGAAACAGCTGGCTTTGCAAACCTCTCCCTGTTCCAAACAGAGACAGGCCAGGAACTGCCATTTTACCCGAGGCGTGAGGAAAGCAAGGACATTTTGCATGGTCGGCAATGGCTCCAGCTCAAGTAGACTCGATCCTCTGAAAAGTAATACACTAAGTGGTCAACCAAGTGGGTAGTTTGGGCATGAATTGGCTGGTGAGTTTTGCTTTAAGTAGATTTCCTTATGAAAACCTGGCAGTGAGTGATGGACACATTTAATACCTTGTGGAATGAAAAAGCACTCAAGAAAATCAAGACAAATTGGGCCTTTCCTCAGTTCAAGGCGTTGCTTAGTTTTGAATCATTGCTTGAAGGGTAAGAGCTGACCAAAATGGCCATGATTAACTGTCATGAGCGGTGTTTAAATTGCTTTTTACCCATGATTTTCACACCACAGCGTTACAAGGGAATCATCTGAAGACAGCTTTGAAAAAAAATACTGGTAAGTGAACCCTGCTCCCAGATTTTGATTCATTGGTCTGGGTGAAGCCTGGGCAGTGGTGTTTTTAAGCTGGCCCCCAACACACACACCAGGTTCTAATGTGCAGCCAGGGCCAGAGCCACTGTTTGTGAACGTGCTTTGAAACCAGCGTGTAATGCGGTGATGTGGGGGCGACACACTGCGGCTGCAGCACTGCACCAAGCCCACCGGCTTTACAGTTGCGCCCTTTCATGGAGAGCTGTTCGCCTTTCGGACATGACTAACCCAAGGGGAAGTCGTTTTTGGCAAATCTCTTCTCCTCTCTCCTCCCCTCCCTTCTCCTCTTCTTTCTGTCTTCCCCCTTTCCCCCGGGGAGATACAAACCTCATTTTCAGCCCACACCATCTTTTAAAGACCAAAGTCCTCCCAGGCCAGTCAGTCCTCGGTAGGGAACTGGCTTCTAAATGACACGCGGCCACCACCGCCCGTCTGAATGAACCATGGCATGGCCCTCTCTTTCTTTCCTCACCCTACACCAGGAAAAGTCCCCAAAATGTGAGCCCTAGGAGGAAACGCTTAATGCCCCAATTTGCCAAACCGCTCTTTGTCCAGTAGGTTCCCATTTAAGAACGGCTCCCAGATCTGCCCTCTTATTAAGCCACTGACTCGGCCGTGTGCCCCAGCGCCCCACATCTAATCGCTCTGCTCTGGCTCGCTGTCACTCGCTGCACCGCACCCCCCCACACACACACACCTCGCCCACTGCCTGTTCCGCCCAAACTGCCATTGTCCGTTCGCGCCTTTCCGCACCCGGCAGCCCAAGAGGTGCTTTCACACTGCGCTTTACGGAGCACTCCCCGGCTCTGAGCCTCGGGATAGCTCGTCATCTCGAGCAGAGTGAAATCCCAGCGCACAAGGCCCTCCCGAACCGGCTGCCTCTGCCGACGCAGCGTTCGTGCTGGAGGCAAGGCGGCGTCTTCTTCCGCCCTGCTCGCTCCTCCGCCGCTCCAGACCCCCGCTGGCTGACCTTCCCGGAGCAGGACGGAGTAGGACGGGCTCTGTCCCCTGTCCTGCTCACGGCCTCTCCTCGCTGCTCCCTTGGCCTCCAGCACCCTTTGTCTGGCACCTTGTGTGGCTCCCATCCTGCCAGGCTCAGCTTAAGGGTGACTCTCCGAACAGACCTTCCCTGACTCCCTGCTCCACCGCAGCATCCTAGTTCTTTCCTTTCCAGCAGTTACAGTAGTGACTATACCTACACACACACACACACACACACACGCACACGCACATGCACACGCGCGCACACACACACACACACCCGAGAACTGAAACTCTACGGGGAAAGAGACTTTCTCTTGCTCATAGTTGTGCCCTTAGCCCCTAATAGCCTACCTAGCACACTGTGGGAACCCAACAACTATCTGTTGAATCAAGGAACGAACACCTGGGAAAGGAGAGGGAACGGCTGATAATCCATTTCTGAGGCAGCCCCTCTCTGAATGACTAGGGTTGATTGCAGCTTTTGAAAACAAGGACTGTCAGATTTTACTTACTACGTCCACTGGGCCCATTAGCTACTGTTAACATGTTTGTCACTCAAGTCATTCTCATGATGTGTATCAATTAGGGCTCTGATTACAAATGTAAAAATCAATTTAAGCTAACTTAACCAAAATAGGAATTCGTTACTGTGTAGAACCCACACAGCATAGACTTAGAAAGACACGAAAATCAAATTGAAGCTGTTAAGTTGTTAGCTGGGGGTCCTTTCCTCCACCCCCACCTTTTTCTGCACAATTCTTTCTTTCTTTGAAGATCGGCTTTCTGCACACCTGCTCCTTGCTGTTTCTAAGCTTTTATGTTTCTGCCGCCCTGTCCCCAACATGGAGCTTGAATCTCTTAGAATGGAAACTCTGAGTGTCCTGGGAAAGAGATTCTGATTGCCAGTGAGTGCTCAACCCTGGACAATTACCTGTGGCCAGTGAGGCAGGAACGAGAGCTTAAACAGCCTCTCCGAGAAGCTACCATCATGAAAAGTGGGGTGTGGGTAAGGGAGTGTGGAGGGACAAAGCCCAGTGACAGGAGAAATCATTGGCTTGTTGGGTAGTCAGACACCCCCCAAAACACCTGCTACAAGAGTCAAGTTATCTACCAAGACACGTTCAATTTCGGACCCTCCTGGGCATCTTTTCAGTCTGCTTGTTACCATCAGTTTCCACCCAGAGGGCCGCAGGTTTGACGCTGACTCTTGAATTCCTAGAGAATGATGCCAACTGCTGAACTAGGATCCTATGGCAGGATAAAAGGGAAGAAGAGAAGTATTTGATGCCATAGAAAGAGAAGTAGATGAAGGGAAGAATATTTTAAGCATCAAAGCATGCTACATTATTTCTAAGAGAACTGGATTAAGAAAAAAGTAAGCATATATTAAGCCTGATACCTTGATGGATTATTTGAAGTTGCTGTCTTTGAATCATTTTTTAAAACCAAATGACTCAGCCGCAAAGGGATCCTTTTGTTACATGATCAATCTTACTTCATTGTTAATATGGTAGGTTGAAACGATGTCATGTTTTTTATCGTATTGATAAAATAGCCTGTTTCTTTGCCCTTACACTGTTTTATGAAACATTATGCTCCAACACTGGTGCTTGAGCCTATAGAAATAGATCCATCAATATACTGAATTAAAAATAAGCAGTTAAGGGCCGGGGATAGAGCTCAGCAGCATAGCGCCTGCCGGGCAAGCACAAGGTCCTGTGTTTGATTCCTGCTACCAAAAAAAAAAAAAAAAAAACCAGTTTAAACCAGGTATAGTGACACCTGACTGCAATCCTAGAACTCAGGAGGCCAAGGCAGGAAAATTGCTGTGAGTTCGAGGTTCAGCCTGGGCTACATAGTGAGTTCAAGGCCAAACTGAACTATGTAGTGAGTCCCTGTCTCATAAAACAAAACAACAACAACAAAAAAGTAATTTCTCAGAAGAAGAAGTACAAATGGCCAATAAATACATGAAAAAAATGCTCGACATCTCTGGCCATTAGAGAAATGCAAATTAAAACAACACTGAGATTTCATCTTACTCCAAAAAGAATGTCCATCATCAAGAAATCAAATAATAACAAATTCTGGAGAGGCTTTGGGGAAAAAGGAATCCCCTATGTTGTTGGTAGGAAGATAAACTTGTATAATCACTATGGAGATCAGTATGGAGATTCCCCAAAAAACTAAAACTAGAAATTCCATTTCATCCAGGTATTTCCCTTCTAGGTATCTTCCTGAAAGAGTTAAAGACAGCATAGTACAGTTTACAGCAGCACAAATCATAACTAAATCTTGGAAGTAGCCTGTATGCCCATCAGCAGATCAATGAATAAAGAAAATGTAATGTTTACACACAATGGAGTACCACTCCGCCATAAAGGACAAACCTGGTCATCTGGGCCAGGTGCCCCCTGGGAAGCCCACCCCTGAGGGCCCAGAGGAGAAGAGGCCACTCCTGAGGCCCCACCACCATTGAGGGGAGCATCAGTGAGCCACCGCCCTCTACCTCTCCACCACCCCAGGAACCTTGGATCAGAGGAACCTAGGTGCCTACCCCAATCTCCTGCACTGTGCAATGGGCAGCCAGTGCAGGAAGCACCCAGGACTCAGCAACTGGCTGATTTGGAGGAACACAGGAAAATGTCAAGACAAAGGAGCAAGGTGCAATCTCAGACCTCCAGCCCACACAGAATGAGTCCAGGAGACATAGACACAAAAGAAATTAGATGTCACACACCTGAAATTTCTGAAATGATAGCAACTGAAGTAAGAAACAGCTTAGGGCTTACATTGTTTGATTAACTTTGCATGCCTAGATCTGGTAGTCTGAGCAACTATTTAGAGGATAACATTGTGCATTATAGTAACTATTGTTGATTTCCTACTGTCTTGGTTTTGAAATCCAATATTGTTCTCATTGCTTTGCTTTATTTCATTTTATTGTTTTGTTTTGTTTTATTCTCTTTAAAATAAAAAAAGAACAAACTTGAGTCATTTGTAGGAAAACAGCTATCTTGAGACCATAATGTTAGGTGAAATAAATCAGACACATAAGCTTAAATGATCTCTCTTATATGAGAAACCCAAAGTATAAATAAAGAGCAAACTAAAAGATAGGTAATAGGAAACAGGGAGATAGATATTTTGCAAATGAGAAGGGGACCAAGAGATGGAGGGAGGAGGAGGGAGTTGGGAAGATGATAGAAGGATTAAGATGTGTTATGCACATGTACTAGCTCCCCACGTGGAATGTTATTACTACATTCAGCAAACATGCGCCAATGAAAAAAATTTTTAAGTAAGTGGTTTAATTTAGATGCTGGGTTTTAAATTTTATGGAATGATGTCACAGCAGATAGCACAATAGGCATATTTAGGTAAAAAAAAACAAACTAGAAAAAAGTAATATGGATATAGGTGTGGTATGAATACCTTTAATCCCAGCACTCTGGGAGGCTAAGGCAGGAGGTCTGTAAATTCAGGCTCAGCCTGGGAAATTTAGCAAGTTCCAGTCTCAAAATAAAAAAATTTAGCCAGGCATGGTAATACATGCCTGTAATCCCAGCACTTGGGAGACTGAGGCAGGAGTATCACCACAAGTTCAAGGCCTACCTGGATTGCATAGCAAGTTCAAGGCCAAACTTGGTTACATAGCAAGACCCTGTCTCAAATGACAAAAAAGTTTTAAATAAAATTTTAAAAATTTAAAATGCGCTAGGAATGTAGCTGAGTAAGAAGGTTTTGGGTTCAATCTCCAGAATCACACACACACACACACACACACACACACACACACAAAAGCAATATATTATCTTGGTTTGTGCTATAGCTTTGTAAACTCATGATTAAAACCCTGTTTCTTTTTAAAATTTATTTATTTATAAAGAAACTACAAAAAAATAAAACAGACAAGCAGGTTTAGCAAGGTCGTGGTACAAGGTCACATAGCCATATACAGAAATCTAGTGTTGGCCTATATACAAGCAATGAACAATTCAGAAGTAAAATTGTAAAGGCACAACTTACAACATTACAAAAAAGCTTAAAGTGACATTACTGTATAAATCTACCAAAATACATTCATTATCTGTATCCTAAAAACTATAAAAACTGATCAAAAGTGCTCAAATACAACCTAAATAAGTGGAGAGACTATGTATGTAAATTGGACAAATATCAAAACATTTATTCTCCCTAAACTTATCTATAGATTCACCTCAATATCTATCAAAATCTCAGCAAATTCTTTTTTCTTTAACTATCCTATTTTTATATACATATGCATAAACATATACATAGTTTTTCCTTCAGTTTGTCACACAAGTGCAACGATACAATGCTTGCATATGTGTGACTTATTTATATCAGGGATAAGTATATTCTCAAGGCACATTCATTTAAATATGAAGGTGTCCAGTTTATCATTTTTTATAGCTGAGTAGTATTTCATTATATAGAAATGCCACATTGCTGGCGTGGTGGCACACGCCTTTAATCCCAGCACTCAGGAGGCTGAAGTAGGAGGAGCGTTGTGAGTTCGAGGCCGTTTTGGGCTACAACACGAGCACAAGGCCGGCCTGAGCTACATAGTGCGACCCTGCCTCACAAAACTAGGGCTGGGTGTTTGGCTCAGTGGCTTAAGTGCCTGTCTGGCAGGTGTGAGGCTGTGAGTTCGATCCCCAGTGCTGCAAAAAAAAACAAAAAAAAAAAAACAAAGAAATACCACATTTTTTTTGTCCATTCCTCAGTCGATGGACATGTAGGTTGTTTCCAAGATCTGGCTATTATGAACTGTGCAGCTTGAAACCCTGTTTCTTCTTCTTAATTAGTTGCATGATTTTCAACAAAATAATTTTTTGTGATTTCAACAAGCGAAAAGGAATGTTAACTGTACTTGTCCATGAAGAGTTGGGTGAGATTTACTTGAAACAATGGAGTATATTAGGAACTGTGCTTGGTTGTAAGCAACAGAATCCCTGACTAAACAGCCATCTTAGTCACTTTCACATTACTGGGACAAATACTCATCACTCACAAGTTAAAAGAGGAATAGTTGGTTTTGGCTCACAGTTTGTAGAGGTTCAATCCATGGTCTGCTGGCTTCAAGGCAAGGCAGCATGGCAGAGGGGCATGGTAGGCAGGAAAAAGCAAGGGATCAAGTGGGGAGGTAGACCCTTCCAGGCCACGCCCACAGTGACCCACCTTTTCTAATAAGGTTTCAGCTCTCACCTTCACAAGCCCATCAGTGGACTAATCTAGTGATGAGTATCATATCCCCATGATCCAGTCTCTTCCCAGAAGGTCCACCTATGAGCACGTAAGGTTTTGGGGAGACATCTAGATATAAACCATAACATCTAGATATAAACTATAGCACCAGGAAATGTTTTTCAACTCACCAAGGAGCCCAAAGTCACTAGCCTTGCTTAAGAGACTCAAAGATTTCAAAGCTGAGGTCTTTGTAGTTCCCACAATGTCTCTCTCATGACACCAACGTAGCTGCTGTAGCCTCAGCCATGGTTTCCTTATTCCTAACAGGGAAAAGGAAGGAGGGGTGGTGGCCAAGTTAAGAAAGCCAAAATTTTCCAGAATGTTTAAGTCAGGACTGAGCGCTGTAACAAACAAGACCCACTCACCAGTGAATTAACACAAAAGGAAGTTTAGTTTATTTCTTACTCTTCCCACGGTCATCTGATAATAGGCAATGGAGGTTAAGGGGAGAGAACAGGACGCAGCTCTTCTCAGCAAAATCCTGCAGGAGTCAATTTAGAATTGGGATTTCCAGGGACCCACAAGGCATGAACAGCTCCGGCCAGCAAGAGGGGGAATTGTGTCAGGTTATGGATCCAGTGTAGCTTGAGGTACCATTTTTTTGCCCACATTTTATTGGCCATTTTATTGGCAGGTCATTATGAATGCAAGGAGAGCTAGAAAATATAGTCCCTGAATAGACAGTTCTTCCCCGCAACATCTTGACACCAAGGAAGGAGAGCAAGACTGTCAGGGATACTGCTAGCTAGGGCTGCCACATCAGAAACCCACAGCAACTTCTATGAAGTTTGTATTGTCGAGAACCATGATGCTCGACCACCCTGGCTGCAGTGAAGACTGGAAATGTAATTTTCTGCTGGAATCATTGCAAACCTGGTATCTTGGGTTTCTCTTAGCAAGGGAGAAGAGAAGATATTGTACAGGAAACTAGCAGTGTCTACCACTTACGGAAAAAGTGCTTAGCTCAGTGCCTGGCTCGTAAAAAAATAATCCTTAATTACTAGCTACTGTCACCGCCATGATGTCTTTCTTGGCTCTCTCTTTCACTGTGAGCTACTAACTTGGTATTCTGGTTTGTTGAAGACCTGAGTTTAAATCCTGGTTTGGCCCCTTGCTATCTTCTCCGGATTTGAAATTGAAAACTGGGAAAGAGTAAACCCATCTCACAAATGTGTTGTGTAGATACATTGCCATAATAAACTTGACTGAGCCAATGGTATCTTTCACACGTGCTCTATTACATGCATACTTTTAAATCTGGGTCTCCCATGGAAGCAGCTCAAATGCCCATTGTACTCATTTCCTCCAACTGCCATAACAAAATTCCTCAACCCGGGTGGCTGAAAACACACAGACTTCCTCTCTCATGGTTCTGGAGGCTTGGAGTCTGAAATCAGGGCATAACGCGGCCATGCTCTGACTCAAGCTTCAGGAGAGAGTCTGTCCTGCCCGTTGGTGCTGGGAGCAGGGGAGCTGGCAACGGCTGGAGCTCGGCGGCCTTCAATTGCAGCACTCAGTCCCTGTCCCCATCGTCACATGGCCTTTTGCCTGCGTGTTTCTTCTATCTCTAAACTATGATGCCACTTTACTAATGAGCTATTGTGCTTGGAGTAATAAAGCGGGCGGCTGTTTTTGCATATGTTTCTGAATGCTCTTTGCAGCCAGGAAAGAGAGACAAGAAACATCAAACCCCACCTTGAACTTCCCAAAGCACAGACAATTTAATCCATATAGCAAGTCTGGCTTTGAGTTGTTGAATGGCGTGGGTTCTGAAAAACACAAATGGGCAAGCTCACTATTGATTCCTAGCACAATTTCAGTGTGAATTAATAAATAGTTGATCAATACGGGTTAACATCAGTAGGGGTTAAGTTCCTACCAGGTTTTACAGGAAGTGATGGAATTAACATCCAACAAAAAATTGGAGGAGGCTGGATTCAAACACTAGTTCTTCTGCTGCCTTGGTACCTGGCCTCCAACAGGCAGCTCTACTCTCTTATCCTCAGTCTCCTCGCCTACAAAACACTTAGCTTTGACTCTCTCAAAGTGATCTTAAATTCTAGGGTCCCAAAATACAGGTCTGAAGTCACATCAGCTGATTTTCTTTCTTTGGGGGGAAGCATCTCTTTGGGAGAGGGGGCGAACAATGTCTATCGGCTATTTACTGTTTTCTACTTATTTTTTCTTGTAATAAAATTAATCAATGCAAAATAATAATCATTTTAACCACTTATAAGTAACAATTTGGTGGCATTAAATGCATTCATAATGCCATGTAACCATCATCACTAACTATATTCAAAACATTTTCATCACCTCTAACAAAAACTCTACACACTAAATAATGACTCCATCCAGATGTGGTGGCACATGCCTATAGTCCCAGCACTTCAGAGGCCAAGGCAAGAGGATCATCTTGAGTTTGAGGCCAACCTAAACTACATGGCAAGATCCTATCTTTAAAAAAAAATGATTCTGGCTACCCCTTCCCTTAGCCTCTAATAATCTCTATGCCACTTTCTGCCTCAATGAACATGCCTATTCTAGGTTATTCTAAGTACCTCGTATAAGTAGAATCACATTTTCTTCTGTGTCTAGTTTATTTTGCCAAGCACGTTTGCATGTTTTCTCCCTACTATAGCATGTATCTAAATTTTATTCATTTTTACATCTGAATCATATCCCCATTACGTGGATATACCACATTTTGCCTTTGCATTTATCTATCAAGAGGCCACTGGGTTGTGTCTACCTTTGTGGTTACTGTGAGTAGTGATAATGCCACTGTGAATATTGGTACACAAATATCTGTTTGAGTCCCTGCTTTTAATTCTTTTGAAAAAAATATTCACACATAGGAGTGGAATTGTTGGGTAACATCATTCTATTTTTAACCTTCTGAGGAACTGCCAGGAGACTATTTTCCACAGGGTCTACACCATCTTACATTCCCAATAGCAATGCACAGGCATTCTAATTTCTCCACATCTTTGCCAACACTTATTTTCCTTTTTTTCTTTTTATAGTCATCCTCATAGTTGCAAGGTGGCATCTTATTGTGGCTTGGGGGAAAACATTTCTGAATTGACCAATTAGGAAAGTGCTGTGTATTTTGTGTGTCTTTGTTTCAATGGGTGTTTAGCATCCTGTTGGACAGGAGGGAGATGTACAATTGAAGATGGTAGATACATGCAATTGGTTGATCACAGAACTTTAATCAGGAGTGAGCCCAAAAGTGGTATATCCTGAATGGGCTCTAACCTAGTCAACACTTTTGTTAATTATTTTTATCAGCAATATGGATGAAGACATAAAAGGCACATACATCAAACCCATAAAACTAAAATCCTAGAGAAACAACTGTCAAAAGTAATAAAACTCTCATTGAACTGGACAAGTTAAAAGAAATTGAGGACGTTCACCAAGAAGATATGGAAAATTCCAATTTGTCTCCCAAAACGTCATGTCCACTCAGAACATCAGCACATGACTTTCTTTGAAGACAGTTTTCGCAGACACAATTTGTTAAAATGAGATCACACTGAGTTGGGAGGAGAGTAGGTCCAACATGACTGGTGTCCTTATGAGAAAAGGAGGTGCTGGCTAGGCGTGGTGGCTTACACCTGTAATTCCTGCACTTGGGAAGCTGAGGCAGGAGGATCGCTGCAATTGCAAGGACGGCCTGGACTACATAATAAGACCCAGTCTCAGAAGAAAAAGAAAGAAAGGAAGGAAAAAAGGAGACACAGAAACACACATGCAGAGGAAGGGTGGCCATGTGCCAACAGTGGCCACAATTGGAGGGCTGCTGGGACCTGTCAGATGCTAGGGACAGGTAGGAAAGAATCTCCTCTAGAGCCTACAGCCCTGGCACACCTTGACAGCAACCGAATAAATTTCTGTTGTTTTAACCTGAAACAACAAAAACAAAAATGAAATCTGCCCTATGTTCCTTATATGCACCTCTTTCTATGTCCCTCACCAGAGTTGCATCGATTTTGCCACTTTCCACGTGTTTCTTTGCACAGAAAGTGTCTCTGGGTCTCTCTTCTTCCCTCCACCTTCTTTTTTAAGAGATAACACTTCTTTTTTAGATGACCCTTTCCTGGTCCCCATCAGTTCCCAAGTCAGCAGGCTGTTTCTCCTGACTCCAGCTGCCCCAGGGTTAAATACAAATGTCTGTTATATTAACCAAGACGAAGAAGACAAAAATGGAGCTGAAAGAAAGTTTGCCTAATTTGTAAAATAAAATGAGTTTCGATCTCAGTGGCTTATGTATTATTCTTGTGAAGACTGGGTTTTTACATCGATCATCTTTTCCCTGGCAGTCAAGTGTAGAATATGGTGGAGTTAGAAATGTAATTGTGTAGACATAAAAAATTGCATCTCGATACCCATCATCGGGACACTTTTCTCAAAATGCTGTCTCAGTGTCCTTCAGCGCAATAACAATATCAATTGAGAATGTAACAGAAGCAACTTAAATGTTATGCTTCGTTTGCTGCCGCTAAGTCTAATGTGCCTCCGAGCAAGGCTATTGCTCATGACATAAGGTTCTGTCAGGGAGGCTGGAAACACTTCAAAACCATTAAAATAAAATGCCAGCCATTCCTGCTGTTCAAATATTCTTCAACTTCTAATTTAAGGCAGCAACACCTAAGAATGTAATTGTGTTATTCTCCCTGATAGCTGGAATCTATCTAAGCCAAATGCCTGGGAATTATGGACTATTGGGGCTACAGGAGTCCAGAAGACAAATGAGGTGGATAAAGCGTGTTATTTCATACTGGCACATTCAACATTTGTGCTCCGTTACCGTTTTTGTGTTCAAATGTATTCAAAAACCGCCCGAAGTGTCTTTCCCCAGTGGCATTAAAGACGAGGTTGGGGAAATGCAGAAGCCACCTCCGGATCTAAAGTTAAAAATCTGAGAGAGAGAAAAGACTCACACACCTGTTCTCAGAATTATTTTCCACACTAAATTTTCTCCAGGGGTTGATTGTCCATTTCTCAATCAGGAAGTTGTCATCTCCATAAAGCAGTTCGCTGGCAGCTCACAATTCTCCCGCCATGAGGGAGCGGATCGCAGTAAGGAAAAGGCCCGCTGGATCAGGAAAGGGCACTTTTAAAAGCAAAGACTGTGAAAGGTGATGCTGCCCCATTACGCAGGGAAATTATTTCTGTTTAATGCCTGCCTTGGGAGGGGTACACTTGAGGTTCAGGGACCCCATTGGCACATCAGGGCTTTGACTGGGACACAGTGCCAATTCAAACTGTCACATAGTACGAGGAGGGGGAAAAAGTCCAAATCAGTTTCTATTCTTTAATAGAAAGCAATACTGTAGTTTAAATTAGCAAGGCGCTGCTGAACCACTATTTAAAATGCGTTTGCACTGACATCCCAAGAAAGGAGTTTTTTTCTTGTTTAATTGCACTGTCAGTGTGGAACGCTTTCACTTAAAACCATTCCGAGGTAGACCTTTTAATAGAAAGTGACAATTTAAATTGCCATGATAGCAGCGTAAATGGTGCTTAAAGTCATTACTAAACTGATGTCGCAGTTGGCTCCAGACCAGTTTGTTAAAGCCGAAGAAAAGGTGTTGGGGGAAGGGAGGAAAGTAACTAGATGGTGAATCATTAATTCCTTTTATATTCATTGTAATAACATTAGCTGTGATGAAGTCATCTGGCTCCCAATGGATGTAATGTACATTTCTATTGAATTCCACATGATTCCATTCTAATGTTGCCCTGATTAATGCCTATTACTGAGGAACTGCTCCAGTCACAGGCACTTATTTCTCTGGAGTTACTTTGTTTTCTTGTCTTGACTGCTAGAATCAAAGAGAGGAACTGTGGCTTCCATTTGCTGGTTTGTGCTCCAAACACAAGGGCTAGATTTATCCAGTGCTTGAAATTACTCTTCTGGAAGTAGGTTAGATTCTCCTGCCAGCTCTCAGAAGTGACTCTTACTAGATTTCAAGCCATCCATAGGACCGAATGTACCCTGCAAGTGCCTAAATGATGCCATTGATCCAATCTGATTGGTTTATCTGAAGCAACTCATTTCCCATACCAATATGGCAGCATCTGGGGGCTCGGTGGTTGAGGACACCATAGGATCTTGGATAGTACTGGAGTTATGAACCTGGAGAAGAGCCCACGGCTGCGTCAAGGTTGAATTTGGAGCATTGGGGATACTAGCGGGGTGGAGGCAGAGGTTGGGAGGGATACGTGAGGAACAGGGAATCCCGTGAGTTGGGGCCCACTCAGTCACTTTCAGTCTCTCAGTCACTGGTCTTGGTTCTGAAATGTACTCTCCTAAAAGTAAATTAATCATCTGACTTTTCAGGAGCACTAGGTAAACTAGCTGTTTACAGGATTGCCACTTCAAAATGCACTGCGTACTCTTTTATTATGTAAAAATTACCTCCAAGAGCCAACAATTGTAACTGGGCTCACAGTAGGGAAATATATTTCACAGTTTAACCTTAAAATATTATAATTAGGCAGTGTCTTAACAGTTTCCTGAGGTCATACAATTTAAAGGCTCTGTGAATGACTCTCTGACCTTTAGATTTTCCCTAAATCAGACATTGCATTTTCTAAAATTGCCATCATTCCAAATCAGAGGCAATCATGATAACCACCTGGGGCATGACATTAGAGTCTTAATTTGGGGATATGGGCAAGGATCACAGAGAGGCCAGGAAAACTATATATGCATTTGGGTGCAGATGTGCATTACGAAGGAGAGACACCTGATTTCTTCCATCTGGTTTACAAGGGAGTTTGCAAACCCAAAATAGTTAAGAACTACTACTAATCCACTCTTACTTTGCTGAGAACTAGATGACAGAGGCCCCAAAAAGTGGTTGGTTTACCAAAGTCAGGCTGAAAGTCACTGGCCAATCTATAAACTCCTAGTTTCTTGATTCCCAACCCGAAACTGGTTTTTTAATTTTTTGTTTTTGTTTTTACAATGCTTCTTCCTTTTGCAAGACAACAGAACTTATGGTTGTGCTTTCCTGGAAGCCACTCTAACAACCCCAACTCTCAGCAGCACCGTTCTCTCTGGCAGAGGCCAAAGAGGCCTTAGAGCCCCTGAATCGACTGCTCCTGTGCTTGAGCACTTTAGTCCCTGAAAGAAACCCAAGAGACCGGTCCCCAGCCACACCATTCCTTTATTCATTCCGATAGTTCACATATATTTGTTGAGCTAGGCGCTTAGCAATGCTTTACTTATACCTAATTTTGAATCATTTTGTCCAGTTTCACTGAAAATGATAGGAAGCTAGATGGAAGAAGACTTCAAAAGACAGAGCTGGCGATCCCACATTGTGAGGTGTACACATTCTCTCATAGCCTGGCAGCCATGGGGCAATGCAGATGGCATTTGTCATACAGCGATTCTCGGAGCCAGAAAGCAAGCAATAAATGACTTTGCCCACAGTCTGTCTGCAAACACAGAATTGGTCAGAGTCCATTTTAGAGAACTCTCCCTTTAAAGGATTGAAATACATGCCTTGAGATGAAACCATATGTCCATACAAAAACTTGTACATGAATGCACATGACAGCACTATTCTTGATAACCAATGTGTGAAAACAAACCCAAATATCCATTAATGAATGAGTGGATAAGCAGAATGTGATATAGCCTCATAAGGGAATATTATTTGGCCATAAAAAGGAAGCATAGACACATGCTACCATGTGGAGGAACATTAAGACATTATGCTATGCAAAATGAGCCAGAAACAAAGGACAAATAATGTATGATTCCACTGATGTGAACTGTTTAGAACAGGCAAATCTATGCAGATGGTAAGTAGATTAGGGGTTGCTTAGGGCTAGATAAGATGAGGGAGTAGCTAAGGGGATAATAATTACAAGATAATTGGCTTCTTTTTAAACCTGGCATGGTGATACATACCTGTAATCCCAGCTAGCCAGGAGGCTGAGGCAGAAGGATCACAAGTTTGAGACCAGCCTGGGCAACTCAGTGAGACCCTATTTCAAAATAAAAATTTCGGGCCGGGAGTTTGGCTCAGTGCCTTAAGCACCTGTCCTGGCAGGCACGAGGTTGTGAGTTCAATCCCCAGTACCGCAAAAAAATAAAAAATAAAAAAAATAAAAAAATAAAAATTTCTAAAAAGAAGCAGGTATGTAACTCAGTAGTAGAGCCCTTGCTTAACATACATGGGACCATGGACTCCATCCTCACTGCCACAAAAGGGTGGGGGTCTTTTTAAGACAATTCAAATATTCTAAAATTGACTGTTGTGAAGGTTGCACATATTTGTGAATATTGCATTGAATGAATGAACTGCAGTTGTGTGAATTACATCTCAATAAAGCTGTTATTTTGAAAATGTATGCCATGTGAATCTTAAGCCTAAGCTTTAGTCCTGTGGAAAATTGTTTCTTTTTTTTTATTGTTGTTGTTTTGTTTTTTGTTTTTTTGTTTTACTTCTGGAGCCAAATTCTGAAACATCACCATTCTTGGAGAAAGGATAACACACATGAGGCCAATTCACAGCACTTGGTGATGTCTGCTCTGTTGTAGCATGAAAGACTGCAAGAAAACTTACAGAAGAATGCAGGATGTCAGGTACTACCAAGAAGGGAGAAGAAAGAAGAACTAGGAAATATATATATATATATATATATATATACACTATATATATATATATATATATATATATATATATATAGTGTATATATGTAGAACAATGTCCCATGAGAGAATAAACTTGGCTGTTTTGGCTCCATCATCTATCACCTCAGCCACTTTAAGAAAGATAACTCCCGAAACAGGGCGGGGAAGGCATGTGTTATAAATAAGCTTGTTCACAGGGGATGTAGCTCAGTGGTACAATCCTCACCTAGTGAGGCCCTGAGATCCAGCCTCAGCACCACAAAAATGAATGCATGGATGGATGGATGGATGGATGAAGAAGCTTGCTGTATTTTGAAAGGCTGCATCTTAATTGGAGGGAACCAAGTCTTGGCATCCTGCAAATGAGTAGGCAGCCTTGTGTTTAAGGGTCAGAGAAGAGAAACTTCATGAGTTGAGCAGTAGTTAGTGGAGAAGACAACCCAAAAGCCTTAAGGTGGGACAGGGTGTGACCCCTCTGTTGTCTTCAGGGGATATTGGATGATCCCTCTGCATTGTCAAGATCCCCAGAACTAAAAAAAGGACAAAGTATGGGTACTACTTGGGCCAAGCTCGGCCTAGCAGTTCCAGGCTTTGGATCTAAACACCTTCGGTTTGGTTGCAGTTGCCTTTTGTATTGGTTCAGGGTTCTCGTTAGGAGAAAAGTTCCCTCCACGTAACTGAGCTCACCAACTGCCCTGAGTAAGTTAGGCTCAACCCGGATCCTCTCATGGGTGTCTCCTCCTCAAATCGCTGTCATCCTGCCTGGATGACCACCCCCTGACACCTGCACACCCCACACCATCACTTCTGAACTCGTGGCTCTACAGAGAAGTGGGTGCTATGCTTTGCTTGTCGAGACATCTCCAGTACTACTGCGTAGACTTAATTAGCCAGGTTGTTCGTGTCAGATCTTTTCTGCCTGACTGGATTGGAAGCTCAGTGAGGTCAGGAACCTGGTTTCACTCACCTTTGAGTCTAGTGCATAGGAAAGGACCAGCAAAATGCTTTAAATAAAGGTTCATTTTATTTTCTCTCAAGCATATAATAGGTGCTCAGCAAATAGTTGTTAAGTACCTGACTGGCAAATGTGTGATTTATAGTCAACTCCTCAGCACCCCTGCCCACTCTGACAGACCTATTTCCTAACGCCAGAGGATAGAGGTTGAAATTCTAGGTAAACTGGCCAAGGAACCAAAATCTGTATTAGTCAGAGTTCTCCAGAGAAACAGAGAAAGAGGAGGAGAGGAGACTGAGAGAGAGATTGAGTCAAGGCATTGCCTCACACAATTGTGGAGGCTGGCAAATCTGAAATCTACAGACCAGGCCAGCAGGCTGGAGACCCAAGGAAAGAGGTGATGCTGCAGCTCACGTCTGAAGGCAGTCTGCGGCAGGATGCCTTCTTCATCAGGGGACCTCAGTCATTTTGTCCTCACAGCCTTTGACTGATTGACTGAGGCTCACTCACAGTATGGTGGTAATCTGCTTCGTCTACTGAGAAGGTGACCCCTGAGAAAAAATGTCTTCAGAAAGTCAGTGAGGAAGCCATGCAAATAAATATCCAGGAAAAAAGACTCCAGAAAGTGAGAAGCTAGTGCAAAGGTCTTGAGGTAAAAGTGGGCCAGACACACTGCTGGAAGAGATCAGAATTCTGGGGTGCAGACCACGTGGGGCCCTGTAGGTCTCAATAAGGGGTTAGATGTTGCTCTGAACCAAATGGAGGGGAGGGTTTGAACAAAGTCATGACATGATTGGACTTATTTTTAACAAGATTATTGGCTGCTGTGCTGAGAAAGGACAGCAGGAGGGCAAGGACAGAAGCCAAGCGATCAGTTGGGAGTACTGAGAGGCAATGGCAGCTCGAGTCAGAGAGGTGACGCTCGGGCAAGAAGGAAGGCCGAGGCAAATGGTGGAATTCAGTTTATAGTGCGAAGATGGAGCCAAGATTTGCTGACAGAGTAACATGGTTTGTGAGGGAAATGGGGGGTCTCTTCTGACTTGGGTAGTTTTGGTAGAAAGATAGGAACCAAACCTGATCAAGTGGGTTCGCAGGAGGCTAGAAACAGCAATTGGAGGCAACAAGCAGAAGCAGCAAGTGTAACTATTTAATAGAGGAGACATAAGCACGAGAGAGGCAGTAGAAAGGCGAGGGTTGCTGCAGCCTGAGTGCACGGGTGGAGGGAGAGTTCTTGGTCAGCCCTTCATCTTAGTGACGCAAGAAGCAAGGTCAAGCTCCACAGCCGAGAGAGTGAAGGTAAGGTAGGGGAGGTTACAAGTTTGAGGAGATCATTCTTATAAAGCTCCAGGGCTAAATTTTGCATGAATTTCTATGCATTGAGGGAAAGCTCTTTATTCAGTACTTAGAACTCAAGCTGCACAAAGCCAAGAAGTGGACTGATCAAAAGGCTTACATTCAGAGTAGGAGCAGTGTCCATTGAAAGGAGGGAAGGGCAAAATCCAAAGGATCCAAAATGCTTGTGGCCACATAGTAGGTACCCAAAGCACACGAAAGGCATGCTGGGTGGGGACCAGCTGTGCCAGTAAATGGCCATGTTGGACCCATTGTGAGGTCTGCCGGTGCCTCCAGCAAGCATTGCCTCCATCCTGCCATTTGCTCCCTTCAGATGGAAGGTGGATGTAGCAGGTCAAGTAGGCCTGGAAGAAACCTTCACTTGCACAGTGCCCCCGCCTCTGGGTGGCTGGCCAGGTCCTCTGTGAACATGGGGTGAACATAGCAGCAGGGCGGGTCAGGATCATGCTATGAGGAAGGAGAGAAGAATGACTGTCTGCATCCCGAGGAGCTCCTGGTGTGAGAAGGCGATGGGTCTCAAGTGTGGTCCTTGATCAGTATCAGTTCACCTGGGCAATTGTAAGAAATGCAAAGTTTCAGCCAGGTGTGGTGGTATAGGCCTGTAATGCAGGCATCTGGGGAAGCTGAGACAAGAGGATCACAAGTTCCAGCCCAGATCGTCTCAAAATTTTAATAAACTTAAAAATAAAAAGGTTGGGGCTGTAACTCAGTGCAAAGACCTGGGTCCAACTCCCCTGAGAGAGAGAGAAAGAGGAAGGAGGAGGAGGAGAGGAGATGGAGGGAGGGAAGGAAGAAAGGGGGGAGGAAAAAAGGAAGAAGAAAGAAGAAGTAAAGAAAGGAAGAAGGACAGAAGGAAAGAAAGAAGGAAGGGAGGAAGGAAAGAGAGAGAGAGAGAGAGAGAGAAGAAAGAAAGAAAGAAAGAAAGAAAGAAAGAAAGAAAGAAAGAAAGAAGAAAGAAAAAGAAAGAAAGAGAGATGAAAATTCTCAGGCCTCACCCAAAACCTACCAGTATGCTTTGAATGTACAGTATCCCCTTAAAATTCACTTTGAAACTGAACCCCCTTTATGGTGGCAGTAAGAGGTGGAGCCTGCAGAAGGTGATTGGGATTAGTGCATTATAGAGAGGGAGGAACTAGCTTAGGACTCCCTGAGCCAGTCTTCTGCCACTTGAGGATGCTGCCATGAGAAGATGCCAGCGGTGGAGTCCCCACTGGACACTGACTGAACCTACTGGCACCTTGATATTGGATTTCCCAGTCTGTTTTCCAGAACTATGAAAAATAAATTTCTCTTCCTTATAAATTGCCCAGTGTTGGGTATTTGTATTTTGTTATAGCAGCGCTACCAGACTAAGACACTAAGTCAGAAATGTTGAGAGTCGACCCTGGCAAGCCACGTTTTCACAGGCTCATTGTGCCGGCCACCGGAGTTTGAGAACCACAGCTCGGAGGCAGCCTGGTGAAGTTGCCATCTGCTCTTATCCAGTACTGCCACCTATTGGGCAAGCTCTTTGCATGCTGCGACGCTAATATAAACATGCTTGAAAGAGAAAGGCATTTCCTTTCTTTTTCTAAACAATTTTACCAAGCAAAAGCGGAAAGAAACCTTCTTAAGACCCTTTGTGTTGTGCAAATACTAATTTTACATTGTTGTAAGCAGTATACTTAGACTCATCTTTTTTTCATAAAACATTTTGAGCCTATTTTCCATGTATTAGTCTACTTGAACAGATCGCCACTATTTTTATTATAATATTCCATCATAAAAATTTTGGAGTCTCAGTAAGCATATTTTTCAAGGTAAATAGACAGAGTATAAGACAGATGAAGAAAATGTGACCTGGTATTTGAAATTAATATCTTGGTTGCTGGTCATAGTGGCACAAGCCTGTAATTTCAGCACTCCGGGAGGATGAGGCAGGAGGATCGAAAGTTGAAGCACAGCCTGGGCAATTTAGTGACTTAGCAAGACCTTGCCTCAAAATAAAAAATACAAAACTGACTGGGAATGTAGTTCAGTGAAAAGGTTCAACACCCAGTATCACAAAAAGTAAAAACAATATCTTGAGAAATCTTAGAAGTCTGTTATTCTACCCCAGCTGTACAACAAATCACCCTAAAATTTAGTGAATTATATGAATTAAAGTTGCATTTCTCAACCTCAACCCAAGAGACATTTGGAACCAAGTATCAGGTTGATGTACGGGACTGTTGTGTCCCATAGGATGCTTAACAACCTCCAGAGTCCCTGTCTGTTATGTGCCAGTAGCACCCCTCTGATAACCAAAATAATGTCTTCAGACTTTGCCAAATGTCCCCTGGGGGCAAAATGTTCTCCAGTTAAAATCACTGACATCAAACAGCAAGTAAGCCTGGGGGTGCCTATCTTCACTGGGAGGTTTTGTGCAGGTGCAAGTAAAATGGTGGTTAGAGTCGGACAAGTGGGGGGCTGGAGCAGCTGGAGGCTGACTGGAACTCTTTCTCTTCTCCTGTAGACTCAGGGCCTCTCCACATGGTCTCCACATACAAATTACTTTGGGTTTTGTCACAAAATTGTAACTTAAGGAGCCGGGGATTTAGCTTAGCAGCATAAGCGCCTGCCTGGCAAGCACGAGGTCCTGAATTCGATCCCCGGTACCAAAAAAAAACAAAGTTGTGACTTCTGGTTACTTAAACTACTTATATGTAAGCTTGGAGCTCCAAGAGCATCTCAAAACACTGGGTAATACCTTGTATGACCTAGTCTCAGAAATCACATGCTACCAATTCCACCATAATGACAAGATTTTGGGAGAGGACAGAAACTCTACTTCTCAACGGGAAGAGTATGAAAGTTACATTGTAAGATCATGTGGCATGACACTTCTCAGGAAAACTACTTTGTCTCAGTGATCAACATTACTGCTTATCAGGGAAATGCAAATTAAAACCACAAGACACCACCAAAAATCCACCAGAATGGCTAAAAACAAAAAGACTCATAACACTAGGTTTTGGCAGGGATGTGAAGCAACTGAGACCCTTATACACTGCTGATGGGAATATAAATTGGTGCAACAACTCTTGGAAAATTGTTTGACTGTATCCACTAAAGCTAAACATATGCCTACTCTATGACCTAACAATCTCTTTCCTAGGTTTGTACACATGGGAAACAAACGCACGTGTATACCAAAAGGCATAAACAAGAATGCTTGAAGAGCTTTATTCAGCATACCTAAAAACCGGTGTGGGGAGGAGAATCCAAATGTCTACCAACAAGATAATGGATGTAGAAATTGCTATCTATCCACCCAACCAGAACGTTACACCGCGACATAAAAGGACAAGTGCTATAAATAACAAGGAGGAATCTCACATAGATGGCACAATGCCATCAACATAATAATGTCTAAAAGTAGGAAAGTTAACCAGTGATAGAAATCAGCAGAAATGGTCATTTCTAACGGGAAGACTGAATGAATACTGATGGCAAAGAGGCACAAAGAATTTCTGGAGGGCTAGGGATTATCTATTTGATCTGGATGATGATCGCACAAGGGTATACAGTACGTATGTAAAAGGTAATCGAGGTGAATAACGTAGTTGTGCCCCTTAAGGATTTGATCCCGTTCTTCCATGAGAAGTAGAAATAAAATTGCTTTTCTGTTGAAAGTAGCTGGTGAGTTCTGTCAGTTCCAACCAAGAGTCTCCTCCAAGAAAGGTGATGGCCCTCAGCCCGAACGGCCAGGTCGCAAGCTGTGGCCACAGTGTTCCTGTGTGGCCAACTCCTCCACCATCTCCACTCAGGATGCACCCAGAAGAATTTTCCTAGAGGATAAAAGTACACAATCAAGCACTATAATCATAAGATATAAAAAGCTTAGGAACAAAAAAGTATCAGTGAATAGCAGATTATACACAGCTGAATGATAAATGAGGAAGCTGCAAAGTTACTTTGAGAAATTTTCCCAGAACACAGCACAAAGAGATAAAGGGGTGAGAAGAATGAAGAAAATTGCAAAGACACAAGTAGAAAAAGATTCCGTAGTTACAAGATTCCTCTAAAAGGATTTCCAGAAGGAGATAATTGAAGCGGTATTTGAAAAAATAATGGTCAAGAAATTCCCAGAACTGAACCAAAACACAAGTTCTTAGATTGACAGAGGCCACTGAGAGCTAACTAGGATTTTTTAAAACCCCCCTATCTAGATAGCTTGGTAAAATCTCAGAGCAAAAAAGCCTGAAGAGCTATCTAAAAGCAACCAGAACAAAAAGACCTGAAAAAACTGAGAGTGGGATTGACATGGGCTCTCCCATCAGTAAGATGGATGCAAAAGTATTGATAAATTACTAAAGTCAAGGGATGGACACTCGGGGGTTCTTTACATGATTCTTTCTACTTTTCTGTACAATTTCAATTCTCCATAATAAAAAGGGTGTTTTCATTTTTATGGATGCAAAAAGATAACAGAGTTAGTATCTGTAAAGTACAAAGGGAAAAAATATCTTCGAATTTTGAATTCTATATTCATTAATATTGTCCTTTCAGGGCAAAAAGAACATTTTCAGATTACAAGTACTCTGTTTCAAAACTGTGAAAATGAAAAAAATGAGGAACTGTTTGAGAATGTTTAAGGACATAATTTTTTAAAATCATGGACCAGAAACTAAGTAGAAGCTCCTCACAGTAGGTGGGAGCTTAGCACACAGACCCGCAGAGCCGAAGACCTGACGCAGACAGCAAAGTCTGGAATGTCAACCCCAGCCAAGGAGTCGGGAACCACTGCACTCCCGGTCACAGTGGGGAAACTGATGCCCGAGCTCTTGCTGCGCCAGCTGTATTTGAAGGCAAAAATTCTCTCCCTGTCTGCATGGAGTGCAGCTAGAAACACACTTCCTGCCTGTGATTGCATGAGAAAAACAGAAATATTTTCACAGCAGCCGCCAGGCATACATTTCATGTGAGCATCTGGTTTAGCACTGAGCTATGACCCTGAGCTGCTTTATTTTGTTCTCAGGACACTGGGACCACGCGATCAGGAAACCATTTTCCAGGGAAAGTGAGTGGAAGAAAGAAAAACAGCGTCCATGTAAGATGAGTACTCAACAAAAAAGACAAGATCACAAAGGTCACAATGAAGTCCAGCACGTAAAAGACAACAAACCCAATATATACAAGGAGTCATGTCAAAGAAAACAGAAATAATAGAGCAATGTGGAAAGGATTTTAAAATAAGTACATTTAAAAATCAACAAAAAAAATGATTGTGAGTCAACAAAAGATGAAATTCTTGGAAATTATTTAAAAGTCAGGGGACGATTTTTAGATAGTGTATCAGTCAGGATCCAGTCACCAAAAGAAACATGTCTCTAGAAATTTCTAACAGAGGGAATTTTATGCATGAATTTATTATCCAGTTTACAGAGGAACCAAGAAGCCAAGGGGGAATAGCAAGACATCCCAGAAATTAAATATAGCGAGAAGCAGCTCCCACACTTGTGGCTGAAGGGGCAGTGGAAGGAAGCTGTATCACCAGAACTCAGCATTAATAGCCATACGATGAGAGCTAGGACCACAGCAGGAGCTGAGGCCTTGGAAAATGTCTGACAAGAGATGGAGGGACAGAGACAGTCACCCCCAGAGACACTTCCCAAAGTGGAGACAGAGAAAAAGATACGCTGTACTGTGTTTTAATTCCCCACCACCAGGCTTTTCCCAAAATTGTTCGCTAGCCAGACCTATTCAGAAGGGATCATGGGATATGTAGTTCCTTGCATTCTAGCATGGGCAAAATAGTGTGGGAGATGAAAACAAACTGATAAATGTTCAAAATAACAAGACAAACAATAGAATGTCCAACATACTGAGATAAAGAATAAATTCACGATTTAGGAGACTGAGCTATAAGGAAAGTTCCGGAGAGGGAAGCTAGAAAGAATTAGGGGGTAACTATTTAAGGAGATAATTCTGAGAATATTCCAGAACCAAAGTAAGATAGCATCCCTGGATTGAAAAAGCTATTTCTAGGAAATGTGGATTGTACTATTTATGCCAACTACTTCACTGAAAGCAATTACACATGGAATATAGAAAGTTTAAACTTGCCAGGCATGGTGGCACATTCCTATAATCCCAGCACTTAGGAAGGTGACCATGAGTTCAAGAGGATTGCCTTGAGTTTGAGGCCAACCTGGGCTACATAGTAAGTTCAAGGACAGTCTGAGCTAGCAAGACTCTGTCTCAAAAAACAAAACAAAAAAAAAGGTTTAAATCTTAAAGGCATTAAAAATCTAAACAAAACATAAGTAAATACCAGGCCAAAATCCAAGAGAAAATCTAAGAGCCTATAGAAAGTACCAGGGTTTCAAAACACAAAACCACTTTACCTGAAGGCAACTGGCTAATGAGGAACACTTGTGCTTCAGTGGTAAGTAGCTGAATGCAGGAAAATAGGACATAGAACAATGGCAGGGCTTGCCCAAGGTCAAAAACCAGGAGTCCATCCCCATGTTAGATTGGGGTAGCACTGCCTTGGTGAAGTTCAGAGTAGAGGGAGAAAGAAAGGGAGAGCAAAATCCAATCATGTGACCAAGAAGCTGACCTTTGCATGAATTAGCAGCTCAGATTCACATTGTGTGGGTAGTTCAGGGAAGTGAGAGTTGCATGGTTGATTTAGAGTAGTCCCAGGTTAGGAATCATCCAAGAACAAAGCGAATGCAAAGCATTTTTGGAGGAAAGCAGCTCCATCCTTGGTGACTCTCCAAAATAATTTTTTGAGTACTGAGCAGTATAAAGTACAAAATAAGCAAACATAGAGGAGAACAAGGCGTCATGGGGACCAACTGAAATAACAGACTGCCGAAAGAGTCTGGCAAAAATTCAGACATATGAATTGAAAAAAAAGTTTACTTTATTTAAAGAAATGAAAGACATGATTTTTTTCAAAAAGAAAATCTAGGAACAGTGGCTCATGCCTATAATCCCAGCACTTTGGGAGGCTGAGGCAAGAGTATTCTGGGCAACAGAGTGAGACCTTGTCTCAAACAAAGAAAAAAAGAAAGCCTGCAAAATGTGAAATAAAAAGTGACCTTTCTTAGTGTCTATCATTCTCCAATTATAGGAACCTTGGGGAAATGCTTGATTCAAAGACTGGCACACCAAAAACACAAGATGAACATGAAGCACCTTGAAATGCCAGAAAGTAGTCACCCCAAAACAGCGATGACAGGAGTATGTCAAAGGAACACAGGGACAACCTGAGGTTGCTACCAGTGGCCAAAGCTGGGACAATTTGGGCAAGGGAAACAAAATAAATAAAATAGTATTGAATTACAACCCAAACTATAAAATAAGCTAGGTGTAGCAACACACACCTGTTATCCCCATACTCTGGGAGGCTGAAGCAGGAGGATTACAAGTTCGAGCCCAGTCTGAGCAACCTGGTAAGACTGTCAAAATCAAAAAGGGATGAGGATATAGCTCAGTATGAAGGCCCTGAGTTCACTCCTCAGTAACACACACACACACACACACACACACGTATACACACACAAATTATAAAATAAATATTCATGAATCCATATGGATATACATAATAGAAAATAAATAAATGGGAGAGAAGAGATAAATGTCCCACACAAAAAAACCTCACATAATTTAGATGACGTAGATGCCCCCACTCAAGGAGCTGAAGTTTAACTCCTCACCCAGACATGGGGGGGCAGCCAGGTGTTCAAGGTTATGGTTCTCAGCGATAAGTCACATTGACAGCATGCACCCTAGATGTGATGTGATAGGAAGCATTTCACCTCTGTGGTCTTCTTCCCCAAAACCTACAACCCAAGTCTACCCATCAGAAAAATGTCAGACAACCCTCGTTTGAGGAATAGTCTAGAAAACAGATGAGAAGTGCTTCTCAAAACAGTCACCAAAAAGAAGTCTGAGAAACAGTCACAGTCCAGAGGAGGTGAGATATGACAACTCATGGCATGTGGGATCCTGGACCTGATCCTGAAATGGAAAAAAGACACCAGGGGAACTATCACATCTGAAGGAAGTGGGCAGTTCGGTTCGTATTATCAGTACCGGTGCACCGATTGCAACAAATGTACTACATTAACGCAAAACGTTAGCCATGGGCCGGGCTGAAGGAAGGTTATGCAGAACTCCCTGTTCTAGCTTTGCAACTTTTCTGCAACTCTAAAGCTGTTCTACATTTAAAGTTTATTTTGTTAAAAAGAAAGCTGACCCAAAGTACTTGGAAAAGAGCAAAACAGAACTTGTAGAAACAAAAAGCTCTAGGTAAGCAAAATTGAAAATTTGATGGAGAAGTTGAACGGTAGACAGCACACAGATAAAGAGTGAGCCCACTGCAAGACAATTCAGAAAACATTACCCGGAATTTAGCATACAGAAAAAAACAAAATACCAAAGAGAACTTATCACAAGATGTGAGATGGGAAGTTTAACATATGCTTAACTGGATTTCCAGAAGGAAACCAATAAATTAGATAGAGGCATATTTTTCAAGTGATATAGCTAAAATAAAAGATATTAATCCAAGGTTTCCAGATGTCCAATGCATCTCAAGAACTTTTATTGAAAAAATGAAATTCTTATCTAGCACATACATTTTTGCTTTTTCTTTCTTGTTAATTGACACACAAAAATTGTACACTTTATGTAGTACATGTATTGTTTCGATATATATATGTTGTATAATGTTCAAATCGTGGTAAACATTTCTCTCTCCTCAAACATTTATCATTTCTTTGTAGCAAAATTATTGAAAATCCTTTCTTCTAGCTTTTTGAAATGTACAGTAGTTATTGTCTGTAGTCATCCTACAGCACAATAGCACACTGGAGCTTCTCATTCAGAACAATAACTTAGTACTCACTCATCAAATTTTCCCCATCCTTCCCTCACCTCAACTCTCCCCAGGCCTGATGCATTGAATTGAAATCACAGAAAAAGTCTTCAAAAATAAAAATGTTAAAGCATTTATGAAAGAAAGCTATGTTACCTACAAAGATGAAAGAAGCTGATGGTGGACTTTGCAACAAAAATAAAGGAGACCAGAAGGAAATGGAAAGATCAAAGAGCCGAAAGAAAATAACAGCCAGCCTAGCAATCTATACTCAGTAAAGTATGCTTCAAGAATAAGTGAGAAATGAAAGAGGAGAAAGCTAGGCAATAGAAGTGTAACCATAGGAGATACAGATAATGAAGCTATCAGGTTCTAATTTAAAAATAACTATGGTTAATATGTTCACAGAAGTAAAAGATTTATGATTTTGGCAAAAAAAATAGAAACTATGAAAAGAATCAAGTGGGAATTTAGAGTAAAAATAATACAGGGACTGAAACTAATAACTTTATTGATGAATTTAACAGCATACAATCAGACCTCTGGATTAGCCCATTCTGAAGTTTCCAACCACAGATTAAAAATATTTGGGGAAAAAAGTGTCTGTAATGAATATCAACAAGCTTTTTCTTATTATTTCTGAAACAACACAATATACCTATCACTTACATATATCATTTTTTCATTGTATTAGGTATTATAAGTAATCTAGAGATGGCTTAGAATATGTAGGAGGGTGCACATTGCAATACTATTTTATTTATATAAAATATACCATTTTATATAAAGCACTTGAGCATCCACAGATTCTGGTACCCTTAAGGGGTCCTGAAACTAACTCTCCATGGATACTGAGGGACAACTATATTATACACAGTTGAAGGGATAATTGATGAACTGGAATATAGATCAGAAAGAAAATAAAATCCAAAAAGAGAAGGGAAAAAAGAGAGAACACAGAAAACTGTAAGGGACTTAAGTTACAATGACTAGATCTAACAAAAGAGTAATCACAGTCCCATGAGGGAAAAAGACCAAATAATCCAGAAGCCATATTTGAGAACGAGCAATTTTCTAAAACTAATGAAACACATGAGCCTTATAGTCAAGAATCTCTATTAATCTGAAGTGGAATAAATACAAATACAAAACCGCACCCAGGCACATCACAGTTAAACTGTGAAAACAAAAGACAAATATTAAAAGATATGCCAGTAAAAAGGCAATTGCTTCAAAAGAGCAGTAAGACTAGCAGCTAATTTCCCAACAGAACAACAGAACAAACTGGGAGAAAATAAAATGGTACCATCAAAGTGTTGAGAGAAAATAAGTGCCTATCCCAAATTTTATATTCAATGAAAATATCCTTCACAAATGAAGGTGAAATAAAAAATATTTTCAGGCAAGACTCATGGAACTCATCACCAGCAGAATTTCCTTAAAGGAAATATTAACATGTGTCAATCAGGCAGAAGGAAAATGATCCCAGATGAAAGTTTGTATTTGCAGGAAGAGCCAGTGAAATTATAAATGTGTGTGGTTCTAAATTAACACTGACCATATGATACAGTAACAATAATGTCTCGCGAGACTTAATATGCATGACTACAACGGCATGTTGACCAAGAAGAGGTATAAATAGAATATCTAGGGTCCCTGCGTTGTCTGGAATGTAGGCCAATTAACATCAGACTTTAATAAATCAAAGATACATGGAGTAATCTCTATTACAACTACAGCCCAACAATTTTGCACCTGGGCGCCAGTGCAAGAGAAATGTGTGAACATGTGCGTCAAAAGAGAAGAGCCAGAATGCTTCTAGCAGCCAGGTTTGAGATAGCCCCAGACACTGATGGAGAAAAGTAGGTTGTGGTATATTCATCCAATGCAACGAAACAGAATTGGGGGATTTTAGAGACTGTAGCTGGAGGAGCTTGACAGTCTTTCCCAGCACTGCCTGTGGAATTAATAGACTTGCTTCACTCAGTTTAGGATTAAAGGATGAAAAGTTCCAGAAGAGTGAGTCACCCTCACATACTTCAGGCAACATGCTGGCGCCTTGGCTCTAGTGCAGAGATTACAGGAAGAATCTAGCAGATGTCTCCTTCAGAGACCTTTTTAGTTCTACAGCAGGAGTTCTGCCAGATACTTGATTTCTCACTCCACCACGATTGTACACACCTTAGGGATCACCCAGAAGTAATCAAATGTGTCATCAGGATGAATGAATGCTGGATGGTACCTACCTCCTTCACCATGAAATGGCCCATCTTTTTGGACCCAGCCTCCCATATACACACTTCCAAAATTCTGTTCCTAAAATAATGTGATTTTCCCCTCTTACAACATGATGTATACTCACACTTCCCAAAGTCTCCTCAGTTTCTGCATCTAGCTCCAAGAAAAAGATCTTTTTGGACCAGGTCTGTTCCTCTCTTAATTCTATTGCAATGTTGTAACCTATGATCTACACACCAAATTTTTCCATCTTTATCTGTGTTGAGGGGAAAGGAGCCAAAGAGATGAAAAATTCTTTAAAATACATAAACATACATATTTGGCAGAGAAGAAAATTTGAGGCTTGGTAAAAGTCTTTAATTTTGCAACTAAGTGGGAGGCATCCTTCCTCCATCATACGATCCTAACATCTCTTGCCTTGCCAGTGTGAGGTGCCCCCAGCTTTAACTCATGAGGGTCTATGCCCCTCTTAGTTCTGCCTGTTTAGACCTCCAGCAGCTTTCTGGTTCCTTTTACCCAAGAGAGCCCCTTGAGCTCCATCCCAGTTCCCAATCTATTTTGCATGCATCAGAGGCAGCTAGTCAAGCCAATACCCTAGGACAGTGGTGACAAACCTATGGCATCCGTGCCATGGTGGGCTGTTTGTTATCATGGAAAGCTCCGGAAGGTTTGCCATCACGGGCAAGGCCCTTGTTTTGGGCTTCACAGAGTAGCAAGCAGTTTGTATGCTGGATAAACCCAGTGGTTTTCTCTCTGTATTAATGAGCTTGCTGAAACCAGTGGCTCTTCATTGCTCCAGAGGGAGAGGTTTTGTGATCTGTTTCTCACGAGTTCTCCCAGTGCTATCAGCACTGGGCAGCTGATGTTCTCAGAAGGGGAATGCAACTTCCCCGAATAGTTGGCACCAAGGCTCAAATCCATTCCCTGCCCCCCACCCCACCCCACACAGACACACAAAACTCCTCTCACAGGAGCCCTTTGTAAAGATTTGCATAACCAGGCGAATGCAAATTAAAACAACAAGAAATCATTTTTCACCCACTAGACTGGAAAATATGACATTCTGGCAAGGTTAAGGGCTAACAGGCACTTTCATTACTGCAGGAAGTATAAATTAGCACAACCATTTTGGCAAGCAATTTGGAGGTGTCTCTACCACTTAAAAATATATGACCCAGCATTTCCTCTCTTAGGTGTCTGCCCTAGAAAAACATACTACAGCATAGATAGGTAGGATGTGTTCACAGTAGCGTTGTGTAGAATGATGAAAATCTAGGAACATCTTAACAACCATCAGCAGGAAAATAAAAAGGAAAATGTGTTTTCATTTTACAACTGAGAACAAACTCAATCAATAAGTAATATCTGGGATTTCAAAACTGAATGAGATGGTCATGTAGAGAAAAGCAAGAAGTGACAAAAGTGAATGATAAGGCACAAGAGTTTTATTTCTATAAAAACAAACACATGCATATTGATAGAGTTTTAGATCTGGAAAGATTTACTCCAAATTCATAATGGAAGGCAAGGAGAGAGACCTAGATCAGGTTACTGTCACAGAGGACTCTATTTATAACATGTTTATTACATAAAGAGAATGTGTCCCGGTTGTATTCTTACAACTAAAAACTAATAATGAGAAATAACGTATGTTATTCTGGAAAGTATACTTCATGGCGTAAAGAAACGCCTTGTAGAACATCCTCCTCCACAGGCCTACAGACAGAGGGGCCCCAGAAGCCCCCAGGAGGCCTCCCCTGGAAATTCAAGGTCAAGCAGCTCAACAGGCAGGCACCACAGGAAAGTTCTTACTGAGGCTTCTTAAGCCAAATCCAAACAGGAAACTTCTGGAGCTTTTGAAAAGCTGTCAAAATTAGTGAGCCAGCACTGGCCCCTGAATTAGCTATCGACTGCTGCATGAGAAACTATTCTAAAGCTTTATAGCTTGAAACAACCACATATGTCCTCAGTTTCTTTTTTTAAATAGTTTTGTTTTAACTTTTATACTAGAGATAGATTTTTAAATTCATTTGATTGGTGTACTTTTGGCATACATAATGATCACATTCATCATAGGGAATTTGTAACTGTACCTCTGTCAAGAGCCACTGAGGCAGTGATGAGCCAAGAGCACAGGGCACCCAAGGAACACCCTGAGGGCATGGAGCCCCCCAGGGGAAGCCCCCCAGGCAAACGGGTGTTCCAGCTACAGGTGTGAGAGGCGAGCTAGCTGATAGGCAAAGGGGTTTCACCTGACATCAACTTTCTAAATGTGTAAATAAATGCACTGTGGTGGGTGAGCAGTTCCTTTCTTCCCATCCAGAGAGAAGGCTCCCGTGACCTCGGCTTTCTGTATATTGTCTACATTGTGTCTTATCTTTATTTGTTCATCCTCTCGCTGTCCTTCCCCTGGGAACTTTGAGAGCTGGGCAGGACACGGCTTACATAGTTTATCTTATTTCTTTCCTCTCCCCCAGCCCGATTCCCTTCCTCTCCCTTCCCTTCATCAGTTTCTGTGGCTCAGGAATCCGGGTCTCTGACAGGGCAGCGGTCGAGGTGTTGCCTGGGCCTTGTCTCATCTGAGGGCTCCTTGGGGAAAAGCTCAGCTTCCGCGTTCCCTCACGTCGCTGCTGGCAGGATTCTGTTTCTCACAAGCTGCTGATGGTGGGCCTTGGTCCTGAGAGCCTCTTTCTCACAGGTCAAGGACCAAAGTTTGTTCTCAGCTGCTCACCATGTGGACCTCTCTCCACAAGGTCACTGACAAGAAGCCAGATGCACCAGAGAAAGAGACAATTTGTCTTAGGTTACAGTTTTTTGTCACACTCTTTTGTAACCTAATTGCAAGAGGCACATCCCATTACTTTTGTCCTATTCTGTCCATTAGAAGCAAGTCACTAACGCAGCCTGCACTTGAGAAGTGACACATGTCAATGGGATTCAGGTCAGAGACTGGCTGCCCCATAGGAAGTGTGTACTCTGTTTATGCCCTGTTAAAATAGGGTTGGTAGGGAAGGGGGAGGGGAAAGCCCCAGGAATGGAGGAAGTATTAGTATTCAAAAGAGCTGGGGAAGAGAATTCCTGGCATTGCTAGAGAAAATATTAGTGAATTCAGTAGATGGCACCGGTCACTATGAGCTGGTACCTATACCCTTAAAACAAACCCTGGGAATACAGGAATGTAAGGAGCCAATCCAACATTCATGTCAATAGGGAAATACCATGTATATCATACTGTCAATTAACTTTCCAAGGAAAAGAATACAATTCTGCTCTGTGATTTTCTCCTATGAATCATGTTGGAGATCTGGACATGTTCAGTGGCAAAATTATAACATAACAACATGTGAAGTTTTTTCACATAAGCCAAGACCTCTGTGTTATGGAAAGAGCAGTCATTTAAAACTAAGGGCCTCTCAAGTCAACACCACAATTGATAAATTCAGAAATGTGACCATTTGTGCCTACCACAACACTGTACTTTCAAAAAATGACTGTATGATTCACAATGCATCAATTGCCAACTTTTCTTTTTTCTTTTAGAGGTAGGGTCTCATTGTGTAGTCTATACGGGCCTTGCACTTTCTGTGTAGCCCAGGTTGGCCTTGAACTCATGATCCTCCTGCCTCAGCCTCCCTCAGTACTGGTATTACAGACACACACTACCACACTTGACTTGTAGTTTAAGTAATAATTTTCCATTCTTCTTTCTCCTTGATCCCTCTAACATCCTTCCTGTCTCTATGAATTTGCCTATTCTAGATATTTCAGACAAGTGGAATAATATACTGTTTTTCCTTTTACATCTGATTGGTTTCACATAGCATAACCATTTTTCAAGAAAAATTCATGTTGCACAGTGTATCAGAACATCATTCCTTTTGATTTAAGAATACATGTATTCTGGGCCAGGCCTGGTGGTACACATAATCCCAGCACTCGGGAGGCTGAGGCAGGAAGATAGCCACAAGTTTGAGGCCAGCCTGGACTAAATAGTAAGTTCAAAACTAGCCTGAACTACATGGTAAGACCCAGTCTCGAAAAATAAATTAATTAATTTTAAAAATGCATGTATTCCACTATATTGGATAGTCCACATTTTGTTTATCCATTCAGCTCTTCATTGAGTTTTTTGCTTTGTTTTTGTTTTGTCTTGAGACAGGGTCTCACTATGTACTCCAGGTTTGCCTTGAACTCACTATGTAGCCTACACTGGACTCAAATTTTCCAGTGATCCTCCAGTCTCAGCTTCCCAAGTGCTGGGATTACAGGTACAGTTACCATCATACCTGGCCCTCTCCATTGACATTTGAATTGTTTCCATGCTTTGGCTACTGTTATGGTTTAGATGGAAAATGCCCCCCTTCCCCCCACCTCCATAGCCTCATGTGCTCATAGGTGGGGCTTTTGGAAGAGGGTTGGACTGTGGAAGTGCTATAGCTGACTTGCTGTTAGGAGAAGGGATATGATCCGTGGAAGTGGCTCTCTGGGGACTTGACCTGGAAGTGTGCCTCTCGCTCCCCGTTCTCCTTTTTTTGCTTCCTGGCTGCTGTGATGTGAGCAGTTGCCCCTGCCAGGCCCCTCTGCCATGCTGTTTCTGTCTTGGAGCCGGCTGACCATGAGCTGAAAATATGAGTCAGAATTAACCTCTTCTGAGTTGTGGGTTTGAGGTATTGCGTCCCAGTGACAAGAAAGTGGCTAAACAGCTACTGTGAGTAATACTGCTACCAACACTGGTGGACAAACATCAGTTTGCATCCTTGTTTTTAATTCTTGGGGGGAAGGAGGGGGCTTATACATCTAACAGTGGAATCATTAGATCATCTGGAAAATCTACATTTACATTTTGAGAGCCGCCACACTGGTTTCCATGGTGCCGTACCATCTCAGATGCCTACCAGCATTGCTTGAGGGTTCCAATTTCTCCACATCCTTCCCAACACTCACTGGAAGTTTTCCATTTAAAAAACATAGCCTTGCCGGGCATGGTGGCGCACGCCTTTAATCCCAGCACTCGGGAGGCTGAGGTAGGCGGAGCGTTGTGAGTTTGAGGCAGGCTTGGGCTACAAGGCAAGCGCCAGGCCGGCCTGAGCTACATAGTGCGACCTTGCCTCAAAAAACTAGGGCTGGGAGTTTGG